>OVAU01004433.1:0-10092 GCA_900406315.1 Biscutella laevigata subsp. laevigata | reverse complement strand
GGTCCGAAATACGGTTACGGTTTAGTTTTGGACATGCTTACCTCTTTGCATGTTCTGAGAGCAGATTACACTTATTTCGTTTGATTTCTGTTAATGTTGTGAAAGAAATCGATTCCCCCTCATCTTCTGATGTTTTTCGAAGGCCATCAGTTGCTGCCAGAAATTCCAATCACGGTTTCGTTGTCCCTAAATTTATTTGTGCGCTTACGGTTGAAAGAGAGGCCCCACTCTTCTTCTACTCCCTGATTCAAGAGATGTAAGAACTTATTTAAAATTTCCTAAGGCGCTCTATATGCAATTGGGGTTTGTATACATAAAGCTTTTTTTTTTTTTTGTCGTATTTGTAGATTTCTATTGCTTCATCTCATCAATACAGATTTGCCCTATCAAGCCGTGTATACAGAATTATGTTAATCATTCTTGATTCGAAATTCTACATCCCTTTTAAGTTTTTTATTCTTCCTCCAGACATGATAACTCTGAATTGTTAGTAATTAGCAAATACGAACTTTGTATTTGATTGGATTTTATCTGATTTTAATTTCTCTTACAATGTCTTTTTGGGTTATATAGCCGAGAACTACCTAAGAAAGTCATAGAGCTATTAACCAATGTTGCCGATGGAGCGCAGCTTTTGCGGCCTCTTCCCTTCTTAACCGATCTCCGACAAAAACGCAAAAACTGATCTCTTGGCAAAGATTCAGATTAGGGATTTATCTTCCGGCGATGAAGTTGTTCTTAAGAGCGAGACATGACTCACAAATGGAAATCGTTGGAGCGAGCCGGAGACAGGAAGCTTTCCAAAACCGTTCAATATCTCATGAAAGGTTTAAAGGATCGTCATTGTATTGTGCTTCATGTCGTACTCAGAAGCCAAGTGAGAAAAAAAAGAATGGGAAGAAGCTCCATGTACTGTCTATGTGGAACATACTCACAACAGAATACTTCTCATTTGTTCTTCATACGAAAACCGATGCAGACCTTACATTTGTGAGACTAGAAAAATACTTCTTCGATGTTGATGCCTTCTCCAACCACTGCCACTGCACGTCCATTGACAAATATTGTGCCAAATATTAACTTCACGCTTCTTTCAAAAGACATTCGTTTACCACGGAAAAATTTCATGGGAAAATTTGTCATGAATTTTCCATGGAATACCAACGATTTATTGTAGATGGTGGGAAATCCGTAGATAATATTCAAGACAAAGAAATGAAGAGAAATCGGGAGAGTAATTACGACGATATTGCCATGACAAAAAAAGTGGTGGGAAAATTAAATGAAAGTTTCGAAGACATTTCCACGTAAAAAAATTGGCAGGAAATCATATCGAAAATTCCCACGACATACACACGACCAAAAAATTGTGGGTAAATCACATTAGAAATTCCCACGACATTCCCACGACAAAAATATCCACTTGAAACTAGCGTGGGTAATCCGTGGAAAAGTAATATATTCATTGTGAAAAATACTGGAAATTCCCAGAACACGTGGGAAATACGTGTGGAATTCGTGAAGAAATTGGGGTAGACCAGTTTTATGGGAAATCTATGGGATTTGTTTCTTCTTTTAAAACCCACGTCCTAATTCCACATTTCCCTATAAATGCATTGTTTTCTCTTCAAATACCCATACTCGTTCTCAAAATATTTGATTATTTACATATAAATCCACAAACTATATATATGTCTTCAGGAAATAATAATTTTCAAGATTGGATGTATAATGTTTGGGTTGATTCTAGAATGGGGTTAATTACTACATAGTTTGTCAAAGGTCTGACGGAATTCATGCGATTTGCCACAAACCAGGAAACATGCTTAACAAGTAGTAAAATATTATGTCCTTATCCTTCTTGTGATAATATGAAGTTTGTTACTGTAGGTAAAGTATGGAAGCATTAATATCTAAGGGGGTTTAGTATGAATTACAAGATTTTGGTATTGTCATGAATAAGTTGATACAATTAATTTCCTTACTCTGAGTGATTACGGTGGTAATAGGTCGGGAGAACAAAGAATGGAAGAAGAAAATTCAGGAACAATACAAATGGTCAACTGTTGTTAACTCCTGGTCGAAACCTTCTTCGAAAACTTGATCCCCATCGCAAAGGCGGGGCCCCATGGTAAGCCTTAATTTGGTAGTTTGTTTTAGTTAATTAACCATAGACAAGTATGTATATATTTTTTCTAAGCTTGCAGGTTTAAGCATGATTCTTCTATGAAAGTCACGAAGGCTATTATGAGGATGATGAAATCTTATCTCAATCACGAAGGCTATTATGAGGATGATGAAATCTTATCTCAATAAGCCGCATGCGACGTATCGTAGTATGCCATACGAGGAGAAAAAACCTTGGTTTCGAGCATTCGCGGTAATATTTGATCTTGTTTATTCAAACATAATTATTTTTAATTCAATTTCAACTCATGTCTTATTTTAGCAAGAGTTCAATTGGGATCATATTCACATCTCTGTTGTGCGTGAAGCTTTCGATATTCAAGCAAAGACATCTTTCTCCACCACTGTACATGGGTGGAAGCATAATTAGAAGACAAACCAAGGGAAACAAGAATGGTGTAATGATAACCTATGGAAAGGTTACATCAAATTATGGAGAAAAGAAGATGTAGTAGTTAAGGCGGTGCAAAACTCGTAGAATCGAAGAAGTGAGAGGGGTGATGATGGGATTGCAAAAGCATCACACTGGGTCCAAGACCTATGAAAGACGTAAAGATGAACTGGTAAGTTTTTGTGTGTTATCTTATTTAGGAAGATATATTTATTTCTATCTGTCTAATTATGTTTGTTTTTGTCAATGCAAGACTATTAAAATGGTGGACAAGAGCTATCTATGTTGGTTTTATTGGAAGATGTGCACACATGTAAGAAAATTGGAGTGATATCGGATGGGAAGGCGCGGCGCATTATTGAGACATGTAAAACTTTCATCAATCTGAACAACCCACTGATGGTGGTGTTGTAGACTCAATTGCCTTGCCCCCATCCGAGATCAACAAATTGGTTCTCGATGTAAGTATTTATTACTTGTAATATTTCATCATTGTTAAATAAGATTTGTAACCTTACATTTGATATGTTTTTTATTTGTTTTGAATTCTAGATGACACCTAAGGTTAAAAGAAGATGATTCGGATTTGGTACATTGTCTGATGTGGTTGGGTCTTCATCGACTACATTTTCGGGAAGTGATGAGAAGGAGGAGGAGTTGCGTTTAGCCAAAGAAGAAAATGCACAAATGAGGGAGAAAATCTTTTACTTGACCGAAGTGACTGAGAAGCTGCTTAACAGATTTCTAGATTTTTGTCTCAACCGTCAGAACCCCGACACAACTCACGGTTGAGTTTGTGCATGTTTTCCTAATGTTCTGTTTATGTTTTAGACTTACTAACTTAATATTTCTATTAAACATTTTTTTGTTATAAGGTTTGTATTATGTTATTTAAGATTCAAATCTATGTTATTTAGTTTAATTTAATTTAATAATATTTTAAAATGATTTCAGTAATTATGATATCATATAGTAGAATTTGTATAAAACAACAAAACTGTGGGGAATTTGCGGGAAACAATTCTACAAATCTATGGGTAAGTTGTTGGTATCGGTGGGTATGGCTAAGTTGTTGGTATTGGCGGATAACTAGTGGGAGTTCCGATAGGATTAAAAGAGGAAAAATGTTAAGAAATTCATGGGGAATAAACCGTTGGGAAGTCGTTGAAACGTTTCGTGAGAAAACCGACAAAATTCGACAAAAACAATTGGTTGGAAAGTTGTAGCAAGTAGTCCCCACGGAAAGTATCGATGGTGAATCCATGGGGAAAATAACGACCACTTACCGACCGATACATCCATGGTTTTCCCGTGATATTTTCTGTGGGTAATATTTCCCACCGTTTCCCCTCGATTTGATATTTCCAACCAACGATTTCTCACGTTTATTTTTCGATAGAATTTTGTCACGAAAGCTTGTTTCCCACCGATTTCTTACTGAAATGTCTGTGGGAAACGGACAGAATTTCTTGTAGTCATGTTCTGATGTAAAGTTGTAGGAGTTGGACCGAATTTGAGCTGTCGAAAAACACTCCTAAACTTCCATTTCCGGATCACTTCTTGGAGGTGGAGAGCTTGAAAGAATTACAAGAACACATACCTCATATTCAAACTAAACCGGCATATATGAATGTGTACCGGTCGATTAAGGACAAAGCTTTGAGGAAGCTCAATGTTCTCGAACAGCTCAAGAAAGAACACCTACTTGAAGATCCCACTCCCATCATGCCTAAGCTCGGTCCAGCTAAGAAAGCAGATCCATGGAGTTTCTAATCCATTGCTCTTTAAACTGAAAATTTTGATGACTGTCTGTTGGATTTAGGAGCTAGTGTGAATGTAATGCCATTGTCTGTTGCCGAACGACTTGGCTATGCTTGTTTTGTTCCTTGCAGGATGGTTGTTCTCCTAGAAGAAAAGTCAGTCAGGAAACCTGTTGGAATGCTTATGGATCTCCCGGTTAAGCTGAGAGGAGTGGAGGTACCTACTAATTTTGTGGTACTCAAGATGGAGAAGGAGACTGAGGACCAGTTGATATTTGGTAGAATGTTTCTCGCGTCTACAAAACCTGAAATCAGTTTGAAGAGAGCAAATATCAACTTGGATATGGAAGCTTATGGAGTTCAGGATTATGATGCAAGACCATTGTCTAGGAAGTGATGTGTAGTGTTTTTATGCATTTTGATGATTCATTTTCATGCATTTTGCATTAGATTAGGATGTATTTAGAGTCCTTTAGTTGCATTTGCATATCATTTATCATTTTAGGTGCAGAGTTGGAGTTATACAAGGAAAGAACCAAAAATGAGCAATCTAGGAACAAGATGGCACAATTCTCGGATCCTTAAGCATGGACTGGTCAACCAAACTGGTACCATAGAGCGGGACACACCTCATCAAATGACAAGGAACACAGCCCGATCACGAAGCAGACCGGTACCATACACCGGGACACGTCCCAAGAAACGGACATAAGAATAGCCCGGTCAGGAGCCTCACCCGTGCCAAGACCGACCCCCATCCCAGACTCACAAGGAACATTACGTACCGGTGATGGGTATCAGTAAATCTGACCGATACGTGTCTCGTGTTTTTAAGTTTAATAAACATTGTTACTTTGTAATTTTTTACTTAGTATAAAAGGGAGCCAAAGAAGTGATTAAAACCCTAGTTTTGAATTCTCTTTAAGTTTTCAAGTTGTCCTAATCTGTTTTTAGATCTAGAACTATTCTCTCTTAGGAATTCTTGTAAGACTTGAGATTTTTCTATCTATTTGCAAATTCCTTTTATGATTTCTTGTTTTTTATTGCTTATTGTCTTAATCTTTCATCTTTCTTAATCTAATCCTTCTCACAAACCATGTCTAGATATTTTCTAAAGGTTCTTGAGATGGGTTGTGAATAGTTTTATATAACTTATGAATTAAGGTTATGAATGAATTAATTTGATTGTTAAGAATGGTTTAGGATTGAATAGAGCAAGTATCTTCATCAGTTTCATGATCTTAATGCTAGAATAGGAGTATCTAACCTAATCTAGATCATACAAAGAATATTGCCCGAAAGATGTTCGATATAATTCCTGAACTAGGTGAATTTGATGTTAGTCGATTTTATCCAAGAGATTGTTTTAGGATTGACTAATTGTTGCATGAAATTGTATTAATTGCTTATTGATTGTGTTGATTCCCAAGGGATTGTGTAGTTACATGATTAGGAAATGGGTTTCTATCACGAGTGAATTAGCGTAGATTAGATATTCCTAGTTATAAGATAAGCTTGATTGTATGAATTAAACCATAACTAGCATGAAAAGATTGCCCATTTCGATTGCCCTGATACATGAGTTATTCTTTATTTCTGAAATTTTATTAAATAGATATCGTTGACTTTCTGTTGACTCTTTTCCTATCCTTATTTCATTTGATTTTTGCTTAGGATTTTTTATTGACAAAACAAACCTATTGTTTCCACCTAGACTTAGCTAAATTTTATATAGGACTAGTGCATTACCTCCCTCCCGAGTTGGTTCGACATTCATCATACCACTATATTGCATTGATAGCAATCTATCACCAATAGAAAAAAGAGTTTATCAATTGGTGTTGTTGCATATCAGGATTTTAGATAACCATTAGTTTTTTGCATTTGTTAGGGACTAGGTCCTTTTATTTTCTGGTAACTAATTATCTCTCTCATCTCTCTCACTTGTATGACCACGCGTTCTAAAGGCACAAGCAATCTTCTAACGACACCTGAAGACATTTCTGCTCTAGAACGTCGCAACAAAAGACTCCGTAGAGAAAACAGAGAGATTGACTCGGCAAGACATTCTGTAGCATCACTAAATTGCTGACAACCAAAACAACAATGAGAACGAGAACTTGGGACAGCATGATCCACCACCCTCAATCGCCCCAGCTCCTCCAAGAGCTAATCTATCTATCAGGACAATAGGAGAGACCAATGAACCCTTGGTGCATGGAAATAAGAATGGCATTCAACCACCACCAGTGGAAGCAAACAACTTCGAAATCAGGTCGACATTCTGAATATTATCTTGCAACGTCCCTTCACAGACTCACAGCTGAAGACCCTCTGGAGCACTTGGATTATTTCGACAAGGTCTGTAGTACTGTTTAAATCAATGGTGTCACTGCGGACGCCTACAACCTGAGGCTCTTTCCTTTCTTATTGGGAGGAAAAGCGAGCAACTGGGAGAAGGGTCTTGCACATGACTTAATTCTCACTTGGGCGGACTGCAAGAAAGCATTCCTGTCAGCTTTCTTTTCACCATCCATGACTACGAAATTCAGGAGTTATATATCGATGTTTGCTCAGAAAGGTATGAAATATTTTGTTGAAGCTTGGGATCGTTTCAAGAGGTATACATTACAATTCTCCCACCATAGATTCACACCTGAGTCTTCTTTTAGGAACATTTCAAAGAGGTTTATAAAGGGAATATCAGTCGATGCTACACACTGCGAGTCAAGATAGTTTCTTTGACTTAACTTATGTTGATGGTTTGGTAGATAGAGAAGCTCGCCCAGAGTGTTGCATGTCATGGCGGCGACTATGATCTCTCCCTTCCCATGAATGAGAATGACAAGGACTCAAGTTTCAAGGCTGAACTGAAATCACTAAACGAGAAGCTTGATCGAATGTTGCTTAACCAACAAGGTTCAATGAAATTGTTGAGACTGAAAATGGATCTACAGAGGATTTTCAGTAGGAAGAGGTAAATTATGTGGGTAACCAAGGGTATGAAGAGACCTTACAACAACTACAACTACAACTACAACCCTAACCCAAACCTTTCATATCGCAGCACGAACATTGCTAAACCATAAGACCAGGTATACCCAACTCAGAAACCATTACAACCGCAACAAAATCAGAACCGAGGCAACTATCAGAACCAGGGAAGTTCAAAACAAAACTACATCCGACGCCCACCCAGTTTTAACCCTACTCAGGCTGCTCCACAAAACCATGTTGCACCTACTCAAACACAACCTGGGGAACAGACCATCCCAATACTCAAGCAGTTGCTAGACGGAAAAAGCAGATATGCATATGACTTCAACAACTTCAAGAGGGAGATAACCTCCAAAGTGGAGAACATGTATGTCGACCATAATGGAAAAATCGACACTATGTCGACACATATGAAGAAACTTGACACTCAGATAGCTCATGTTGCATAGTCTTCTAGGCGATAGCCAAGTACACATCTAGGTAAATGTGAAGCACCTTCTAAAGAGTTCGTCAATGATTGCTTACAAAGTTGCTCTCATTGATGACAATGAAAATCTAAGTTGGGTGGTGAAAGTTTCTAAAAGGGCAAAGGAAACTGAAAAAAACCCTGAGGTAGTCAAACCTGTTGACACCTATGTGCCCAAATTTCCCTTTCTAGGTCGTTTCTTGGAAGTACAAAGGGAAAAGTTCAGAGAACATAAAAAAGGGTTTGAGAAACAGATTCCCAAAATCAAACAAATCTTGGCTGACCCGAATGTCAATCAGTCGATTAAGGACAATACCCTGAGGAAGCTTGAGGTTTTGGAGCAACACAAGAGAGCAACTACCAGATGATTCAACTCCAGTCATGCCAGTCATGCCAAAAATCGATCTGGCTAAGAAAGCAGATCCATGGATTTTTCTAATCCCTTGCGCTTTACATGTAGTAGAATTCAATGACTGCATATTGGATTTAGGAGCCAATGTCAACGTGATGCAATTCTATGTTGCTGAACAACTTGGTTTTGCTTGGTTTGTGCCTTGTAGGATAGCTGTTCTCCTAACAAACAACTCACTCAAAAAACCTGTTGGAATGTTCATGGATCTTCCAGTTAAGCTAAGAGGAATAGAAGTACCCACATACTTTGTGGTACTCATAATGGAGAGAGAGAACGAAAGCCAGCTGATCTTTGGTAGACCATTCATGGCATCCACACAAGCTGAAATTAGTATGAAGAGAGCGAAGGTCACACTAGATTTGGGAGCTTATGGGATTTAGGAGTATGAGCCAAGACCCTTGTCAAGGAAACACAAGAAGAAAGCTCAGGTTTTTGTACTCAATGAGGAGGAGGATAATGATGATAATGTACTAGACGAGTTGTTTGGCCAAATGAATGAGGAAGATGATGAGATGGTTGAAGATGAAAACCTACCGGATGAGGTAATTGATAACATAGAACGTGATTTCAGATTGTATCAAATTCCAGGCTTCATCAAGGCGTTCAATATGGGCAGCATCCTATGTGAATCTCACTTGATTTACAATGGGATGACAAAGGATGCAGCTGAATTCTTGGGTTTTGAGATCAGGGACCCTGCTCTATGGGATCTAGCTAAGTTAATCGGTCCTGAAGTGCATGCAATTGGCATCGTATTTGACGTGGGAGTCAAGGTTTTTAACAGCATCATCTCTACCGACTTCTTCATTTTCCCTGAACCTTAAGAAGTTGGAGATGGGTGGATCGTTTTGGAAAGACCATTCTTGATAGATGCCAAGGTGAGCATCTATTTAGACACATGGGAGATGGTTCTTCCCAAGGCTATGAATTACGCCACCTATCACCCTCAACCGATCGAGCATGAACACGGTCCAATAGACTTGGTAAGGAAACGATGGGTGCTAAAGAACATGGATACAACCACTTTGTGACTCAAGACTAGTTTGAGGATCTAGAGTGCTCAGTTTGAAAGAAATGAAGGTTGCAAGAGCGTCAGATTGAGGATGAAAACCAACTCCATGCAACCTTGCTCACTAAGATTTAGAGCCTAGAAAATCACGTGTTCACCGAAAGGCAAGAGCATAGAGCGGAGATAAAAAAGCTTATAGAGCGAGTTTAGAAGCTGGAGTCTGAGTCCAAACCACGCTGAGAGCAGTCAGCAAAGTCAAGCTCAATGACTATAAACATGCTCGCTTGGGAGGAAGTCACATGGTTATCCTTTGTATATATCATTTTCTTTAGTTTTAAATTTTGGTTTTGCTTCTTATTAAACTTGGATGGTTGAATTCTGTCTTGGGAGTTTGATGATCTTGCAAGTAATATTAGGTATTTAGGTCAAGCTTTGACAAACTCCACTACACTGAGGTCAATGTGAAGCAAGGATCAAACAAGATTGGATACTTGGCTGAATCGAGCTAAACTTGGAACTCAGAGTGACTGTGTTGGTCACTGCACCGGTCACATCACTGCACCAGTCAGATCACTGCACCGGTCAGATCACACCGTTGTAGCTTCGGATGAAAATCCTAGAGCGTACACCAGTCATATACATCGATCAGACATTGATCGGTACCCTACCAGCGAAGAAATATTTGTAGACCACACTGGTCATATATACCAGTTGATCTGACAAGTACCCGATATGCCACTCCACCGTCCTCGAACTGCATTCTTTTTTTATTTTCTTTATTTTGTGCTCCCTACTTCCGACTGATACAAGCTTGCTTGCGAAGAGGACAGACTTGTGGAGAACTTGTCTTAAGCCAAAGAAAGGCTTGAT
>OVAU01004432.1:0-10093 GCA_900406315.1 Biscutella laevigata subsp. laevigata | reverse complement strand
TACATTCATTACATATTTATAGTAAAAGCAAATCCCCTCATAAAGTTTTCTCTTTTCTTCAACAATAGGAAATCTCCTTTCTTCGTCGATATGAAATACATAATTATTTACAACAAATATAGGATTATTCCCTTTTTTTTACTAAAAACCCCACATAGTTGAGAATTAAAATGACAGTTTTGCCTATGAATTAACTACTATTTGAATAACCGATTATTTTGTTCTGGCCGCGACGTCGTTTTGTTGTTGCATTTTCTTAAATAATCAAACCGCAGCGTTTTTACTGTTCTTGAATTTAGATGCTGCCTAAGATTTTCTAGTTTGTGCTCTCTTCAGACATTCTTCAATGGCCGAAGTGATTAAGCAAGAGAAAACGCTTGAGAAAAAAGTATTCGAAAAGGTTGGAGAAGCTATATCCTCTATTGGTGATGCGAAACACGTAGACCAAGTGATCTCGGCTATTTACTCCATCGCCGTTCTTCTCTTCCCGGTCGACCCATCGTTTTTTTCCGGTATTTGACCGTCACCTGTATCTCTTCATCTCAATCCGCAATCTAGTAAATTTCTTCTTCTGGTTTGTGGGGTTCTCTCTTTGTTCGGAAACTTATTGAAAATTTGTCTTCTCTTAAAATTGCAGGGAGTATTGGTGAGAAGTATAGAGAAAGGGTTTGTATTTATCAGCTTTTTTGGGAATTTTGATTTTGTCCATTTCGTTTTTGGTGTAGAAATCTACTGCTTACTTGTGATTCCTTATTTGGTCACCTGCACAGGTTTGTAGCTCTGTAGTCCCTTCCTCAGATGAGAGAAATGATTGGTCGCAGACTTTCTACCGAGGGGTTGCTTTTCCAACGTTTGCTCGGGTTTTGTTGCTTGGTAAGTTTATCACATTGGAAAATCTTCTGATTGTATTAGTGTGGGAATCTGTTCTGATTTCGTTGGATTTGGCTTTTCACTTCTTTGTAATTTGCTACTGTGAATTATATCAGTTCTGACTTTGTTAGCATGGTTGACTCGAGTTGTATCAGTTGCTACTTGCTTGATCTAAAGATAAGTTTAATTATGTTAAACTAATTCTTGATTTTTTTTCATTGCAGATGTAGCTTCCGATTGGCTGTCTTGTTTCCCTATTTCAGTGCAGAAGCATTTGTATGATTTGTTCTTCTTAGATGGACCGGTTATCGAGGTTGTTCAGGTCTTGGTTCCATTTCTACATCATGTGGAAAAAAATGGTGGCGTTGATTCCAATTCTGTGCAGAACAATGTGGAGAGGTTCCCAAAATACACTTCTGTCTTGTTTTTTTCTTCATTTTCTGTTTACTGTTTTCCATTGAGCTCCTGTTTGAGAACTAAGAAGAATAAATCCTAATTCAACAAGTTTTTAGCTTCATGATATTTTACCATCAGTGATATTTTCTTGTGTTTGGTTATGGCAATACAGACCAAAGTTTACTTTAATCCTCACATTCAAGTTGGAGTCTTGTATTGGCGTGTTCTGAATATATCCATTCACACAATATAGACTTTAAATGAACGCAAATGCTAACTATTAGAATACTATTAGCCTGTGCTGATGTGATTTTGCTATAATGACAGATTGCTTATATTGTGTTTGCTTGAAAATGCTGGAGTGCTCAAGATGACTAAAGAAATTGGTGATTGTTATCAAGGAGAGAGTTCTAGGAATGGACAAATCAAGCCTTTGTTATCTAGGCTATCACAGATCCTAACCTCCATTCCTGACAAAGCACGGTTGAAAGCCCCACCTTTACTTTCCTCTCAGTATCCTTTTCTCTGTGCACACAGACTGAGTCGCCCTCAATGTGATGTATATTAGCCTCCAATTAGATGCCTTTTTATGTTAATTATCAACTGCATTGAAATAAAAGTCAGCGTTTGTCTTTTACTTGAGTCCTAAAGCTTGTACTTTAAGCGCATTACCAATCAGCTTCTACAAATAGTGGACGAGAGAGCTTCCTGCAATGAGGCGAATACCACAACTATCATTTTATCATTTGTCGGAGAAAGTTTTTCCCGCATATGTCGACGCGGGTTATCAGGTATATATACTCTGAGCATTACACTTCTCGATCCACTCTGCTGTACGAGTGAATTACCATGGACTTCTGCCCCCTGAAATGGGGAGTTAGGATAACTTAGATCTTTCTCTCGTTACAGACAGGAGAAAAGATACACCATAGTAGATTTATTTAGTACTGATAGTATTCTGTTACTGACTGATAAGCTCTGGATAGTGTCGCTATTTATTTCACTAAAGAAACTTATGATGTGCAGAGTCTTGTTTTTTTCTTTTGCAGATTTGCTGTTAAGTGAAGTTACACCTCATGTCCTTCACCATGTTATGAGGTTACTAAACTCAAAGGAGGGTTCAGCAGACTTTGAAACATTTCAGTTGGACCCTACAACCCAGATTTGGTCGAAAATTATGGAAGCGGTGACAGACCCGTATGCTGTTGAAAAAATGGCTGAACAGATCTTAAAACAGCTATATGCTGAGCATGCAAGTGACGTTGAAGCTTTCTGGACTATTTGGACTTTGTTTCATCATAATGTAAAACAACATGCATCAGCGAGGCAAGCAGGTTTTCTTTGTTTGAATTCCTCATTTTCTTTGATCTTAATACCGATTTTAATTAAATGAAATAATGCTGTTTGACAAAAGTGTGGAACTGGAGCCATGATGGTTATTTTTTCAAGGGAACAGATTTGCTGTCTTTTGCTCTTGTAATAATTTTGCGGACTATTTTTTTCAGGTCCATATTTGTTGACAAGTTTTTGCTATGGAAAGTGTTTCCTATACGTTGTCTGCGATGGATCTTACAATTCTCGGTTCTTGAGTGTCCACCGGTTACTAATACACTAGTTAAAGGTGACATCACGCAAGGACTACTTGAAGCAACACAGCGATTAGCCTCAGTTTGGTCGAAAGGGGAGTTTCTGCAGTCCGTCCCATTGGAGCAGCAAGCTTGTATCCTCTTCTGGCTTTTGTTTTATCATTGTTTTAATGTTCCTGCTCGCTGTTTAAGTCTTTCAGTTCCTGTTTCCCGTAATATATGTTGCAGATATAACTACAGCTCTTGGGATTTGCCTGGAGAACATGTCAAGAGAGGAACTAGATAGAGCGAAGGATGTAATGCACAGTATTCTTCAAGGAGTTAGCTGTACAGTCTTGTCTCTTTTGGTCTTTTCGGTTAAGAACTTAAACCTTCTGCAGTCTTATTTCTCGTGCTTATTATTTCCAACAGGTAGACTGGAGAACCCAGGAGATCTGATAAGGAAAATGGCTAGCTCTATTGCGTTTATGTTCTCTAAAGTAATTGACCCGAAGAATCCTCTGTACCTTGATGAGTCAATTACTGGGAATGCAATTGACCGGGAATTTCAATTGCAATCGGCTGTGGGAGGGGTCCGGTCAATCAAAAATTCAATGGAAAATGAAGACGGTAGCAAAACATCAGCCTCCTTAACTGAAGTATATGACTCCAGCCGCAGAAACAAGGAAAAGAAAAATCGCAAGAGCAAGAACATATCTGATTTTGTATTAGCTGATCCAGATGAAATAGTTGATTTAGCTACCTTAAACTGTGAAACAGAAAGTGATAAAGATTACGGCGATGATAACACAAGTGTCAGCTCTGATAATTCGAGTGTCACTTCTTTGGAGCCATATGATCTAGTAGATGATGACAAGGATTTAGGAAAGCAATTTACACATTTGGTGGATGTTGTTGGAGCTCTTCGGAAAACTGATGATGCTGATGGGGTAAGTGACAAGAGAGAATTCTCTGTGACGTTCAGTTTTTGCATTGCTTTTGTCGGACTCTTTAATCAGAATTTTCTTTCGTTAAGATGCAACACAGCATTCTAATATTTACGGATATCTCTTGTTGCAGGTAGAGAAAGCTATATATGTTGCAGAGAAACTTGTACGAGCATCACCTGACGAACTGACTCATATAGCTGGTGATCTTACTCGAACTCTTGTACAGGTTCGCTGTTCTGATATAGCAATCGAAGGTGAAGAAGATTCAGCAGAAGAGAAACGGCAGAGAGCTCTAATTGCGTTGCTCGTGACTCGTCCATTTGAATCACTTGAAACTCTTAACAATGTTTTGTATTCGCCTAATGTAGACGTAAGTCAGCGGATAATGATTCTTGATGTCATGGCTGAAGCAGCTAGAGAACTTGCTAATTCCAGGACTTTGAAACCTAAACATGAAGCACGAGGGCCTTTGATATCAAATATCTCAGATCCTCAACCCTGGTATTTGCCTAGCAATGCGAGTACCCCATGGAAAAGGGTCTCAGAAACAGGATCCTTTCATATAAATTGGGCAAACCGGTTTGAGAGGGAGCTACAGTCAAAGCCTGGACAGACGAAGAAAGGAAAAGTTCGAAGGTGGAGCCTTAGATCAGGAGACAGAGATCAAAACAGTACTGAGTGGTCCCAAAATAGGTTTCCACTGTATGCAGCAGCATTTATGCTTCCAGCCATGAAAGAGTTTGACAAAAAACGACATGGTGTTGACTTACTTGGCAGGGACTTTGTTGTCCTTGGAAAACTTGTTCACATGCTAGGTGTCTGCATGCAATGTGCATCGATGCATCCAGAAGCATCTGCATTAGCTATCTCTCTTCTAGATATGTTACAGCGAAGGTACAGCATAAGTTTTTATCTGATAGACCTTTTATCCATGACTTGCATCTATACCGTATATTTACACGCTTGAAAAACTCAATACAGGGAAGTATGCAATCACCCGGAAGCCTATGTTCGAAGGGCTGTTCTTTTTGCAGCGTCTTCTGTATTGGTTGCACTTCACCCGTCTTACATCGTCTCAGCCTTAGCTGAAGGAAATCTTGAAGTTGCCAGAGCCCTTGAGTGGATCAGAACGTGGGCTCTTCAAATAGCCGACTCAGACGTGGACCGGGACTGTTACACGGTAAGCCATACCTCTCCCATGTGCCTGCCCGGATTCACCTCTTTACTGGTTTGTGGTTTTTGCTAGCTTACAACATGATTAAACAGTTGCAACTTACCCTATGTGTTGTGTGTTCTGTAGATGGCTTTGTCATGTCTCCAACTCCATGCTGAGATGGCTCTCCAAATTTCCCGAGCTTTAGAATCAACCGATGGGAGTAGTAGCAGCATTGGGCCGATGAACATAAGCCTACCTTCTGGTATCTCCAAGCTGACATCAATCCAACTTCCATCTTCAAATGTTCATCTCTAGATCGTTCCCATTAGCTTTGGGTATACTCGCTATTGGAAAGCAACACTTATTTAACTAAAGAGCTTATTGTGTGTTGGTTCCATGAAAGAAAACTCTAGGAATCTAAGATATCAAAGTTTGATAGATACATAAAATTACACGAAAGCAAAAAAGAAAAAGTATCATAGAAGAAGATAACTCCAAGAATCCTTCTGATGAAGTTTGAGATTCCATACTATCTGTTAACTTCTTCAGGGTTTTCTTCACTAGTGTGAATGTTGCCAAGTTCATCTTCTGTGTTATGCTGATGTGTTAATGATATGGTCGATCAGGTTTATGTGCGCAAGAGAAAACATTCATCGAACAGGTGAGTAGGTAAGTCCGTAAGTGTATACACTCAATTTTAATCCTTTCCCTGGTTTAGGGTTTCGGTTATTTGATTGAGTCTGTAAATAGTTAAGGAATGTCAGTTGGGGAGAATAGAGGTTATGCTTGATTTGGGAAATTGTAAAGAGCCGCAAGTGTTTCTGGGAGTTGAAGATTTCGATCGATGTGGTCGAGTCTCAACAATTAGTGTAATCAACTGTGCTATTCAGTAGAGAAAGACATTCAGCTACAAGGATCCGAGAGTAAAGAGGAATTGAGCTTAACAGTTTAAAGACGTTAGAGGTTAAAAGCCTTGGTCAATGAATGGTACCCAGAGAATCAAGCTTTTTGCAAAACTCTTCCAAGTGTTCATGGCTAAACCAGTCTTCTTTCATCTGCAAAATTAAAGTGAAACTGGTATGGGCATTTCAAGATTCCCTAAAAAACAAAAAACGTGTTTATTTGAGTGAAGTACTTACGAAATATGGCAATTCGTCGAAGATGAAGGTTTTGGGGGCATCTTCTATAAACCGCTGAATGTAGAAGAGGACAAAGCTTCCACATTCCACATCATTTGTCTGCTGTGGAACCTGAAAGTATGATAAGTTGATCTCAAATTCTGAGATATAAACATCAAGGAGTTGGTAGATGCACTCGTTACCTCAGGCACATAAAGGGGGATTTCATCAACCAAGAGTGGATCTTCCGTTTTCCTCTCTATTTTATATATTTCCATCACAAACCTGATATATAAGAAGCACAAACGTATTATTCTGCGAGCTATTACACGAAATACCATTCTTCATATCTCAAGAGAGTACTCACTTTCTTATATCTGGTTCAAGCCGCTGGCAAGCACCGGTTGTTTTCAGTGAATCAAGAAGCAGCATGCATGTGTTTCCATGATCTGGACTAAGATCATCCCCAAAATTGCAAAAGATCAACAAATTCCAATGACTCCTGAGGTAAATTTACATAAAAAGTAGATATACATAGTTGCATTTCCAAACCCTGTCCAAGAACTTGTGGCAAAAACTAACTTCTTTACCAGTATACAATAGGAAGAAACACGTATTGCTTTGAGAAGATCTGCTTTTTCTTAATGGAATTGAAAACACTGTCTCTAATATTTTTGTTGTCGCCTTTATACATACTGAACCATAGACAATCTAAGTACCCAAAAGAGTTCCTTTTCTCATCCGAGAAGCCTCTCCACACATCTCTATTCACATGATTATAAAACGTAAGTAAATCAATAAGAGAAAACCATAAACAGAACCTGCAAACGAGCACAAATTCATTCTTTTTCGATGAAAAGGTAGATATTGGCTTACTCTAAGCAGTTTGTAAATGTCTTGGAATTCAGTTTTTTCTGTAGGTTGGGGACAAAATACTTGCACTTGATTCTTCTTGATGACCTTTTACAGCGAGGGTTTTCCTCATAGGAACACTGAGCGATCCGTTTGAATACCTCAAAGTCCTCCTTGGTGTGTTTCAGTTTTGAATCACGAGTACTTAAAGCAGCAATATGCTTCCAACACGACCTGTGGTTTGCATATTCATCTTCCTCACAATCTGTAAGAAATGCAGTTTATAGAGATGTTGACAGTAGCTTCTTCCAGAGCCACATTTCAAAATCGTAGCTAAGTATTCATTGTGATCACATGAAATCTCAGAACTGCAAGAAATTAAAAGCCAAAGCCTGAAAAGCTTCCACCATAGTTGATGTACAATGCAACTAAGCCAATCATCAAGACTCACATTTAGACTACCAAAAATGTATTTCTGAGTCAAATTAATGGTTAGGTTCCAGCAATTCCAAAAACTCAAATTTAGTAAGCATAGAGAAGTATCAAAGACAAAACCCCATGAATAAAAACCAGCTGTATCTCAGAACACAAAACAAAAAAAGACGAACTTTTAAAGATAACCGCATCACCAAAACCCTAATTCCAAGAAACTGAGAAATCCAAGAACTTTCACAAAACCACTGAGTAAAAACTGGAAGGGTGAGAGAGGAAATTGGAATTACCATCGTCAATTATAGTAACAGAGTGAGCATCAGTGAGGGGTTTAGGTTTTGTGATACGATTACTTCTTCTTCTAGACATTGAAACTCCACAATTGAAAATACTTTAGCAGAGCTTATCAGTCTATTTTCCCTCGTCGTCTCTTCTGTTCTCTTCTCAGACTTCTTGTTTTGTTTCGCTTCCTTGTTAATCTATAATCTTTGACAGGGTACGAAAAGAGTCTTCTTTTGGCCGTTGATTTTATTCTATTCAATGGTCAAGATGACGTAATATCCACTTTGGGTCTCTATTGAGTTATTTTATTCAACAAATTTCACTTGGGGAAATTGCACCGAACAAGCGGTTGAAATGTCACAATGAAATGACAACAATGTGAGTATGAATGTCATCGTTGACTTAATTGAGTGTACAATTATAATAAGAGTTTTTATTTCCTTAATTAAATAAAAAAATAAAAAGGAAAGTTTTCATCACCTTCCCCATTTTCACCAACTCGCCTAATGCTAGATCGTATAATTTCGACCCAAGTTATTTTCGATCCGAAATCCATGATTTCTCAAAATTTCCTTAATTTCGTTCAATTTCGTCGACCTAAAACGTAAAATCGAAGCTCCAACAGCCCCTCGACCAAGCCCGACCGAGCTTATACATTCTACTCAGTCATCCCTTACACAACGTATACGTTTCTGTAGCCATTCATGAGCACAATTTTATCAATTTTGCGAGGAAATTACGGGATTTGTGAGAAACGTTTATAATAATTCAAAGGACAGCTGGTCAACTGGTACAACTTAGAGATGTCGAATGACAACTGGTCAACTGGTATAATCTCGAAGATGTTGTTAATAATTTGAATGACAACTGGTCAACTGGTACAACTTAGAGATGTTGTATTTATAATAATTTGAATGTCAACTGATCAACTGGTACAACTTAGAGATATTGTATTTATTATAATTCGAATGACAACATTTAAAAAGATTTTTTTCTGATTTGGTGAAGACATGGTAATGAAGTTAACAGAGAGAAAAAGAAGAAGCAGTTGTCTTAATAGATATAATGATTGAATGAGAGCAATAAATGACAACTAATGTTAATTTCATTGATATTTATTTTGATTGAAAGGGTGTGAGCAGAGTTTTGGTTGGTTAATCCCAACAGCGTAATGATGATACAACTGGACTACTATTGATTGGTTGGTCGGTTGAATTAAACTCGAACTAATGACGGATTTGATACAAAACCGTTTTGTATGGTTTAAATGAGGGTTTGCACATGGAAAGTGTATACAACTGGACAACTATAGTCGACAGAGTTATGCATGAAATATGTGTACAACTGGACAACTATAGTGGACAGAGTTATGCAGGGAATCATGTGTGGAATGATTTAACAAACCAAACTTCCGATTAATAAACGAGTATTAAGAAACATAAATAAAAAAGATAAGTAAGACTGAACAAACATCAGGAAACATCAAGAAATAAGATCACATAACATCTCGATTTGAAGGTGCCAAAAACATTTAGGACAACCGTCAAAGGGCTCAAACAAGTTGCCAAAATTGGGCCCCCAAAGAAGAGTTTGGCGTAGGACGACGATCGTCTGTTCTCCACAGTCGTAGTCCATGTCTCGCACATATCCTCCTAGAAGCTCAACCGCCGTCGTAATACCTCCCCGTAAAAACACTAAATAAGTATTCCTGAGGTCTACCCTCTGTCTCTCCATCTCGTTTAAAGATTCAAACAACGTTGGTTTCAGCATGATATCCAACATGTCGTAACTTTCTTGTTTGCGTTCGCCACCACCGCAAACTAGAATCAAGCCATAAACATACCAGGCTTTGAGGTGTCCGGTCTGTGCCACGGCTTCTAATTGTTGCAACCCTTCCGATCGTTGCTCTGTTCTTCTTCTGTCGAAGCGGTTGGTGATTCCTTCCCGGAACAATGCCTCTGGATTACATGCCTGTCGAAATGTCACTACAAGAAAACCCGAAAAAAGCGACCACAAAAAGTGACCACAAATGTAGTCGCTACACAAAAGCGACTACATAGCGACCACAAAGCCACTGTTTGAGCGACAAGGAAATCGTTGTAGCTTTGTAGTCGTTAATTAGCGACAACTGTTCCGTGGTCGTTTTTTGGCGTCTGCAAAGCGACCACGGATATGTGGTCGCGAAAACGTGGTCGCTTCGGAGTAGTTAAAAAACGACCACGATGTTGTAGTCGCTAATCAGCGCAACCACATNGACCACAGACGCGACCCGTTGACCGTGGTCGCTACATAGTCGCTTTGTAGTCGTTTTGTGGTCGTTTAAAGGTTGTTAAAACACATTTTTTACATTTGAATGTGACCGGTGTAACTAATAAGAGCGACTACATTGTGGTCGCTTAGTGGTCGTTTTTTACCCTATAAATTCCCACTGAATCTCATAACTTGTCAAACAAAAAAAAAATTAAGAAAAAA
>OVAU01004430.1:0-10096 GCA_900406315.1 Biscutella laevigata subsp. laevigata | reverse complement strand
TTAATATAAATATAATTTATATTTTAAAGTTAAAAATATTTCAATTTAATATTTTCTCAACCCCACAAATTAAGCTTATAAATCCTAACTAAAACTTCTCATTTTTAAACTAATATCAATTATATAATATGTTAACTACTTAAGTCTTATTTAATATATTCACATTAATTTCAAACACTATGTTAACATTAACTTTTTTCAATATATTTGTATTAATTTCAAAATAAATATCCGCACATGTTGCGGACTCAAATCTAGTGTTTAATTAAAATCAAAATATTTAAGTATTTTGGTTAATTAAATTTAAAATATAAGTACCTTTTGTACTTAAATAAAAAATTGAAATTTAAAATATGTACTTAATCAAGTTTATAAATATTAATTTATTAAAAATATACATTTATAAATTTTTATTGAAAATATACAAACTTAAATATTTGATTATTTCAAAAGATATTATTGTTATAATAATTTCTAAAATATCGAATTTCAAATTTACAATAGTTACAATTTAAACTTATTTTTAAATATATTATATTTTATGAAAATGAATTTTTAAATGGATATAAATAAGATTATATTAAATAAATAATATTGAAGATAAATAATTAATGAACATGATTAAAATAAATTACTTCATTGATATAAAACATTATTTAATAAAAGTTATATATTTTAATTTTAAAAATATAAATATTTGCGTTTAGCACGGGATCAACTCTAGTATTTATTAATTTAAAAGTTATATTTTTAAGGTGACTATGAAATAATAGTATATAGATAAAGATGCTCAAAAGAAAAACAATTTCAGCTTCAAGCCCACTTCTTGCAATTCAGTTGACATAAATAACCTAATTTTCCTCTCTCCCAAAACCTCTGCGCCGCCATACCTTCTACTTGCCTTTGCTGTCTTTGCCGGGACGGTTCTCTCCGGTTTCCGACGTCGTCGGTACCGCGAGAGTGGCTGCTCTGGCGTCCTCTTCCTTTTGTCTCGTTTCCGCCTTTTTGCTTGGCTGGTGGCTCGGTGGTAGGTCGTTGGCGCCGGAAGTGCTGAAGCGCCGGCGTGGAGTGTGCTCATGGATCCGTCTTCGCCGTTTGAGTGGTCGTCGCTGCGTTCTCCTCCTCCGTGAAGCTTGGTTTCGCGTGGTGCGTTGCGCTGGGTTGGGGTGGTCGGAGGTTGCCGTGGAGGGTGAGATCCGGCGCGGTCTTCTCTCTGTTTTGGTGTCCTCGTCCTCTGCTTCGTTTTGGCCGAAGGTGTTGGTGACTGTGACCTCCGTGTTGCTCTTTTCCTTGCTCGATGGTGGATCTCTTTTCTATTTTTTCAGGTTGTAACTTTTGCTTCGGGTTCGTGTCAGATCTGTTCTTGGTTCGGCTCTGTTTGGAAAATAGTGGTGGTAAGGAGTCAGTTACGGGTTTGTTTCCGGCCGTCTACTTTATCGGGCTCTTTTCGACATCCGGATGGTCGGATAGTTCTGGGGTAACTGCTCTTGTTCTTTTAGCTCTCGGTTTCAGCCTAGTTTTGTTTCTGTTGTTGGATTTCTCTTGGGCTCTCATACTTCGTTCTCGCTGCGTCTGTGGTTCGTTCACTCACTTGCCCAGTTTGGTCTAGTGCGTCATTAGGCGTTTATTGTTTCGCTCCTTGTTCGTACGGCTCAGATCAGTTCGAGATCTGTATTCTTAGTTGGTATTCAATGAGGCGTGTTCAGGGCTTGGTGTTTCCAGCTTCGCCGTTTCCGGGAGGTTCTCGTTCTCTTGCCGGAATGGATATCAGAGTTCTTATCGAGAGGTACTTCTCATCCGCTATAGGAGGTTGCCGAAGCTTCGTTTAGCTTCTAGATGCGAGGAAGTTTTGAGGATTTCAGGTGGTCTGAAGACGAAGATTCGATGTTTATGTTGTTGCTCTTAGCTTAGTAGAGGGTTTTCCTTTAGTTTAGTCGTCTAGTATTGTATCTAGTTTCCGGGGATGGGTTGTTATCCGCCGACTTAGCTCACGGGGATATCTTTGTTTCCGCTGTCTTAGTAGTCTTTTTGTTTCGGGATTATAGTCTGGTTGTAATCGGTTAAAGCTTTTATCTATAAATTTCCAGTGAAAAAAAAAACAATTTAGGACGTCGCGCATAAAAAAGTGGTAGTTTGACACGTGGCTTATTGCTGTGATATACAGTCAAGACCACGTCACTTAGTATGATTGGTTTGAAGCTAGGTGGAGGAATAAATAAAAAATAAATACCTGAAAATTATTGTCTTTTGAAATTCTATCAAAGGTAAAGAAAAAAAGCAATGGGGCGAATGGATTATCTGGCGATGAAAACCGACGTCGATACGGTTGCTTTGGTCAATTCCGACGTGGAGGAGCTCAAGATCGCTGCGAAAAAACTCTTTACCGATGTTTCTAAGCTTGGTCGAATAGCCTTTGGTGTTTCCTTTCTCAAATGGATCGCTTCTTTCGCTGCCATGTCAGTTTTCATCTCATCTCTGATTTTTGTTTGTTCGCGATTTTATTGTGGGGTTTTCGATAGCTGATTTTGGGTCAATTCAAATTGAGAAATTCGATTGATTCGAAGGTCTACGCAAGTGAAACTGATTGATCTTTATTTTCTTCAATAGGTCGTTACTTGTTACTTTGATATCGAAATTCTGACTTGATAACGTTTTATCTACTGCACAATATTAAAAAAAGTGATTTAGAGGCTTAATTTCCGTTAATTTCTGTTTACTTGTTGACATTTTGCAGCTAAGCTGACTGTTTCGAACTCCATTATCTCTTGGATTTTCTTGCAATCCTTGATTGGTTGAAAGTTGAAACTATAGAATTGATCAGTGACCACAAACTATAAAACTAATGCCTGCAATTTTACAGAAGTTTTCTTCTTTTTATTGGTATTTTGATATAGCTATTTGCTAATATTGGATCGTACCAATTGGAGAACCAAGATTCTTACATCACTCTTGATCCCGTACATCTTCCTTAGCCTCCCTGGTGTTATCTTCAACTTCCTCAGGTACCAATTCGTGTGAAAAAAAGATTCATTCTCTCTCACACACACATTAATTAGTAGCCTGTAAAACGTTTTGGTTATATCATATATGGAAGTTTACGTTTATGTTAACAGTGGAGACATCGGAAAATGGATCGCTTTCGTTGCAGTTGTACTCAGACTTTTCTTCCCAAAGCATTTCCCAGGTGACGAAATCTCACTTTGTTTGGTTTTTCTTGTTCTGCCTTCTTGATATTCATATATGTGATGTTTTTCATAGAATCTTAACAAATAATATGGTTGGGTCTAATACTAACTGCTGAAACAAATTTAAACTCTTGCACTTGTTTTGGTTCCTACTCAAAATTTGGCAGATTGGCTTGAGATGCCAGGTTCTCTGATCCTTCTACTGGTAGTTGCTCCACACTTCCTTTGTCACCATATACGTGGAACCTGGATTGGCACTGTAATCAGCCTTTTCATAGGGTGTTACCTTCTTCAAGAACATATCCGAGCATCTGGTGGGTTCAGAAACTCATTCACACAACCCCGTGGAGTGTCGAACACTATTGGGATCATCCTTCTTTTGACCTACCCTGCTTGGGCTCTAATCATCCGTGTCACATAGTCTCATGTCCTCTTCCATCTCCAAGTTGTTTCTTGCTTGTCTGGATCAAATAAACTTGCTTGAAAACATCGAAGAAACAACCTCGGGGTGTTCCTTGTTCTTCTGCTACTGTTCACATATCCAAATACGTGTTCAAGCTCAATCAATGTTCCAATATAAAAAAGTACCTCATTTTTTTTTCAACCATTTGTTTGTCTACTTGTAACTTGTAAGTTCTGAAATTTGTCTCTGTAAATTGCTTGTGTCGATTCCGTTGCGTATATGCACTCGGGGAATGTTTGTCGTTTTGGTATAGCAAAAAGGATACTGAACTACAAGATGTTTTATAATTAGCTCCATGTCGTTTTATCTATATAAAAAGAATCAACATTTTAATCATTAGTGACTTCCGTTTTGCATATGCACATATGAAACGCGCGTCGTTTTGTATTCTCAAGAGAAGGAGAAACTACACTCTGTTTCAGATAAGTAATTAGACTTCATGCTGTTTTATATTTAGGGACGTCGTAAAACCCTAATCCTAATCCGGCCATTATAAATACTCTGCTCTCCGCCGTTATCAACTTAAATCGTGTTCGATCTCTGAGTTCAATCTTAAGTGTGAATCTCATGCTCCTCATATTCTTTAGATGTCTGTCTTAGTATTTTATTTATTTAGCTGTTTCTCGTATTTGATTTGATTTTCTTATTCTTTTAAGTCTCCTTAGATACTGAGGAATGAAGAAAAGGGTTTCTCAGTGATGAACAACTATAGATGACGAGTCCGATGAATCCATTCATTAAATCATGGGGACAAACGAGGCATTTGTCTGAGAGGAATCCCTTTTACTTCAATTTATCTGGGTTTTTTTTTTCTGGTAAAAGATTTCAAAAAGATTTTAAATTTGTGATTTTGGGAGAGAAGAAAAGGCATGATGAGGATTGTTTATTGTCATCTGATTCATGAAGAATCAATACCTCCTACTCATTCTGAGTGCACTTTCTGTTTTTAATTCTGATTTTCAGTATTATACGTTATGCATTTATAGTCGTTTCGGTCGGAATATATCGGTTTATATTGCATTATATTGAAATTTACAGAAGGTTTCGTTTAGGGGGCGTGAGACCATCAACAACACCATAAACGTTAGTTTCTTGACACAGTTTTCAAAAAAAAAATTAAAAATTTACCGATTGGTTTCCTACGTTAAAAAACGTTTCTTAGGGAAGAGTCGTTAACTTCAGTAATCAATCTGCAATTTTTTAATATTTTTTTTTGGAATCTGTGTCAAGAAACCAACGTTTCTGATATTGTTGATGGTCTTACACCATCTTCGTCACTAGAATTGTTAAGAATATAATATTATTATTTAGAATAATGGAATAAATTAAAAACCTCAATTTTTTTTTTATATCCAATTTGGTTGACTAAAGTCTTTTAAATCATCATCACTGTAGAATATAAACCTTGTCAGGTGTGAAGTACCACTGTAGACATAGTAGAATCCATAGGAAATAAACACAATGTATAATATCACTTGATAGCTTGTTGTTACTGCAGGAAGAAGAATACAAGTTAGAGTTTTGTTAATCTTCATCTTGTAAGCATAGATTAAAAGACTAACCATATCACCAAAACCAAAACAAAATATAAGATTATCTTCATCGAAGGGAGACAATGTACGACCAATGATCGATATTGCTTGTTCAAATGGATTCAGTCTTTTGCCAATGGCATGAAGGCTTTTTCTGTGGAATAAATACCTTCCTGCAACCACATACCATTGAATCATCTCATCGACGTGTGAAGCATTTTCTTAAAATCAAATTATCTGTCGACTTATTGCTCTTGGTGAAGTCAATTCCCAAAATCAAATTCGAAGATTCAAGTCCAGCTTCTCTCAGTGAAGTTATCACCTAATAAAACCAAGTCCACACAAAGATCATTCTTATAGTTATTGCTTCATCAACTATATACACTAGACTGGTAGTAAACACTCAAATCAAGAATTCAAGAAACCTGATTTAAGCTGTTGAAATGATCAGCAATATATGAAGGTTGCTGATTACGTTTTTTGCCTCTATTCATTGGAAAAAGCCCTTGCTTTACAAACACAAGTTTGAGTTACAAAATTGTTTTGTAGAAGGAAAAACATTGGCTTTTGATGGAGATTCTGTTATCTGAAATGATGAGAATAAAAAGACAAAGATGACACAAAAAGAGGAAAAAGAAAGGAAGCAAAAACTTCGAAAATTCGTCCAGATCTGGCCAGCTTCGTCGAGGGTTGAAGTGGCGGAGACCACTCTTCTCTTCCGTCTGAGCGTTTCTCGTGCACCGCGAGGTGTCGTCTTGCCCTAGTCCTGGCCGCTTCACGCTCTTGCTCCGCCGGCCAGATCCTCTCATCTTCTCGTCGGCTTTGGTGGTGCTTTCTCGTCGGTGAAGGTTCTGTGTTGAGGAGTGGCTTGGTGGCTCCGCATGCAAACTCCTCGGTCGTGGCTCCTCCGTTCTTGGCTCCGGCCAAGTCCTCCTCTGGTGCTATGGTAAGCGTCTTCTCCCCCCCCCTCCCTCTGCGTGTTGGATCAGTTGAGGTCCCCCTCGCCTCTCTCCGCCGTTTAAAGCTGCTTCTCTGGCCGGCCTTGCGCTAGGCGCGGCTCGGCGGTTGCTAGTGGCCAGCAAAGCGTCGGCCGGCGAGGCTCTCTCTCTTATGCTTTGGTCCGCGTTTCCGGCAAGAGTGGCCGTCCGTTTTCATCTCGCCCGGAGGGGTCCAGTTCGCGGGGTTATTCGGCCGGTTTCTCTTCAACGACAACGGGGTCCTTTTCAGTTTTGGTTATGTCTTCGTCGTGTGCCTCTTCGTTGACGGTCGGCTTGGTCAACCGGCTAGAATCGGGGTCGAGGTCTGCGTTTTAACGGTTCGTCGGCGGCAAGCTCCGATCTGCATGGCGGCGGCGGCTTGTCTGAGCATAGAACTAGGGTTCCTCTTAGTTCTAGGGTTTTCGTTTGTGGGCTTTTGGGCCATCTGTATGGTTTGTATTCTGGGTCTTAGCCTGTTTTAGGCTTGTTGTTTTGGGTCAGGATTGAGCCCGGTTAGATTTAATTTAAGCTTTTTTTTGTCTTTCCCTCTCCTAAGTTGTCTATGTATTCTGTAAAAAAAAATGGTATAAATCTTTCACCTTTTACCAAAAAAAAGTAAGGAAGCAAAAGAACAAAATAGAGAAGTTGAAACTTGAAAGGTAGTTTTAAAAGTGGCCATTCGCTTACGGCGGCAATTAACGATGTTTATATCATCGTCCGTCATCATCTCCGACCGGTTAATCGGCTTCCCGCGAAAGGGCTTCTTCGTCGCAGAGAAATCGCCATCGCAAGCTCCGTTTTTTTCCCTTCTGTTTTCAAAACAAGGCGAAACAAGGAAGAAACCCTTAGTGTTTTCTCTCTTCTTTTAAAGGAACCAATCACTTAACGCCACGTCATCGGTTCTACTCAGGTTCTTAAATTTGCTATTTTAGAACTGATTCTTAATCTTGAAGTTCTATTTTTCTTTATTTTTTGGCTTTTATTCTTAAGAAATCCATCAATAGAATCCATCTATATACTACGATAATTTACAGAAGATTAATCAAATTAAATTATAGACTTCATTAGTTTGTATGGATTTTAATGTTTTACTAGGTTTTTGTAGCGTGGGATGAAATCATTATTTTTATTTTGTTGTTGATTTTTGAATAACTTCTCTTAACTTTATAAAATTTGTAATGATTTTATTCACCAAAAAATGATATTATGATATATAATTATTTTTATTCCCTTCAAATATTTTTAAATGATTATTCATATTATACATATTAATTAACTTATACAAAAATATATTCATTTATATCAGATACCTAAAAGATGATACAATTAGATATCAAATTTTTATAATTTAATTTAGTTGTTTCATAACTATTTTGAAAATAAATAATGAATATAGTTTAAATATTATCTTATGAACAATGACTATTTAAAACTAATTAATATGATATAATTAGAAATAGATTATTTATTATTTAATTTGTTTGTTTAGTAATATATGTGTAGTATAGAAATAAAACGACTTATGTGCTACCAATATTTATTTATTTTTGGTATAACTCTCTTGTTAATTAGAGTAAATTATAATATATCTAAATAGATTTTGTATTAATGAGATATTGATCCTAAAAAAAATTGAAATAATGAAAATAATTATTTAAGCTATATTAAATTATTATTATTGGTGAAAGTAATTATTTAAATTATAGTGCAACTAACTAACGTAAAACCCATATCAAATAATAAGGATGGGATAAGGTATAAATTTTTTTATTATTTAATTTGGTTGATTAGTAAATATATGAGTGACATATTTTGTAATTATTCTACTAAACAAAATCATTTTTCGTATATATATTTTTAGAAATTCTGATGATGACACATCAACAAGTTTTTTGGTTAATAGCACGTCAATGCAAAATTAATTTTTAAAAATGTTTCTCTTTTAATATATAGAAGATATAAATACTCATATACCTTTGTTAAACTAAGAATATAAAAAAATTATTTCAATAAACTCTTATTGATATTCTAAGCGCTATATAGTCAAACTGTATGAGATTCACGATAAAAATCGTGTGTCTACAACATTCACAAGTCATTCTCCCATTATGGATCAAACCGATCCTATCGAACCGAAATTTTGGTTTTTGGTTCGATTTCGATGAGGGTCACTTAACCGATCGAAAAAAATAATTTCATTCGGTTTAGGCCTGGGCAAAAAAACCGACCCGGATCGACCCGACCCGAACCGACCCGAAAAATAGGAACCGAACCCGAACCGAATTTTTCATAATTACCCAATGGGTAATGATTCCTATACCCGAAAAACCCGAACCGAACCCAAACCAAACCGAGAACCGAATGGTTACCCGAATTACCCAAAGTACATTAAAATTATAAATATAAATCTAAATGAATTAGTTATGTTTACATACTAATACTAATAATAAAGATATCTAATATATTCGATACTTTTGAACTTTTTAATTATACTTATAGAAAATATTTTTTTTTTATCCAAATTTCATTCAAATTAACCAAATTTGTAGTTTTATTTTGGGTAATTCGAGTAATTTGGACTCTAAACAAGACCCGAACATATTTCGGGTTTTTTTGGTTCTCAACATTTAGAACCAAACCGACCCGAACCGGACGTAACCCGAACCGAACCGACCCAATTTTGTGTTCGGTTCCACTTTGGGTCATGCACAACTATACCCGAACAACCCGAAACCCGATAAACCCGACCCAACCCGACCCATTGACCCGAATGCCCAGGCCTAATTCGGTTATTGTTCAATTTGGTTTGATTCGTTGAACCGATCGATTAACTCATTTTTTAAAAAATTATAGAAACTGAAATTAAATCAAAATTAAACTAAAAATTTAAAAATACATGAAGTTCCCGAAAAAAAATACCTAAAATTAACTGAATCGACCTGAAATTTTTCAGTTTAATCAAAAATTTGGTTACTTTCGGTTAATTTTTTAATACCCAAATTAACAGAGAATTGAACCGGAATTTTATTCAGTTCAATTCGGTAACAAAATTTAAAACTTAATTAACCGAAAAATCGGAAAAACCAAAGCTCCGGTCTGAACCGATTTGAATCACAGGGCTTCTCCCAAGTTTACAACATAAGTCGAAAAAGGTTTTAGTCACAAAACAACTCGCAAGTTGGTTGCTTCTGCCATGGAGAGGTGTCCAGTTCGTGGGGCTTCAACGGAGGGTCTCTTCTTCAACGGATCTTAATCTGTTGGGCGAGGCTCGCGTTCCCTCCAGATTGGCGGATGATTCACAGTCAAGGTCCCTAGGCGATGTAGGTGTTCCCAGCGGTCTTATCGGCAGCAGTTTCTTCGCAAGAAGCGGCAGCGACGAAAGCTATTCAGTTAGGGTTTAAGTTTCTTGAAACCTTTAGGGTTTCACCTTGGGTTGTGTGCTTAGAGCTTGGTTGGTTTACCCGCAACAACCCGCAAACGCTACGTTTGCGGACGGTTGCGATTCGTAGCGATTTATGCCAATCATGTGAATCGCTTCGAATAGCTTCATACCGCTTGAAATCGCATTAAATCCCTCAAATCCAAAAGCTCCTTTCCGCAAGCGTTGCGGTTGCGGGTGATTAAATTTTATAAACAGAAAATCAATATTAGTAATATCTTTATATAATATTAACAATAAAATCAAAAAATAGAATATAATAAAAAAAATTATATACAATACAACCTCTATAAATTAATAATGGTAGAACTATTAAAATTATTGATTTTCTGAAGTATTAATTAATAAATTAACATTTCTTACAAGTTTATATAAGCTTCTCAAATTCATAATTTCTTAAAATTTGCACTTTTTAGTAAAATAATAAATTTATCATACTATTTCATATTATTTTAGAGTTTCTTTTAAGATAATTTTCCATGTTTAGAATTCATTATACT
>OVAU01004429.1:0-10101 GCA_900406315.1 Biscutella laevigata subsp. laevigata | reverse complement strand
TTAACTAGCACCTCTCGGGCTTAGTAACTTCTTAAGATCTATAACAAGATGGTCAAACTAACTCTAGCATTAAGATCATCTTATTGAAGAAGACAATGTTACCATTTAACCCTAAACACCTAAAACATAAGTCAAATGTCCATAATCTAACATAATCACCAACTTTGGAGATGACTACTCACAATCCATGAAGAAATCACAAATTCTCATGAGGAAAATGGATTTCATCACAAATCAAAGTGGTAGATTAAGAGAGAAAGGGAGATAGATGATGAGGTTAGTAAAAAGAAACAAGATTAAGCAATAAAATTTCAATAAAGTTCAAATAAAAGATAGATCCATACAATACCATGTCAAGAACAACTAAGAAATGAAAAGAGTGGCTCTCCTAGGGTTTTACACTTAAGAGAGTATTTATATGAATGAGAAAAGAGATGAAAACGAGTTGGTCAACCCTAAAATTGCAGGTTTGACTTTTAGATTTGGTCAGGATCAGCCAGGCTTGGTCAATCCTTGTGGCCTATCCAAGCTGGTTCCTTTTTTGCTCTGGCTGGATCGAGCAGCACTGGTCGATCCTTGTGCCCGATCCAGACGCTTCTTGATCCGTTTTTCATGTGTTGAACTCTCTTGATTGATCCTTGATGCTAAATGGCTGATTCTTGATCTTCTTGGTCCGAAATGCTCCTCTTTCTTGGCTAAGTCCTCTCCAATCACCTGAAATGCAAAATGCACACAATGCAATTCTAAAAGACTCTAAATGCAACATAAACTATACAAAATGAGCATAAAAATGATAAAAAACCTAACAAAAACCATGCATATCAATCCTTTACCATAATTCACAAAGATCTACAATATTGTTTCTAAGGATGAACCACAACATATTCTTAGTATTGTTGCTACCGATCCAGTTGTTTTTCAGGCCACTGTGACTCAACATAAACCTCAATCAAAACCGAAAACAATTTGCACTTTCTATGGGATTCATGGTCACATTGTAACTAAATGTTACAATTTACACGAATATCTTCTTGGTTACAAGACTGGAAACAATTCAGAGACTTCTCATTTTGTCCCCTACAACGGGAAACAATACTCCAACACTGCTATGGCTGTTAATGCTTCTACTCTGAACCACTCGATCAATATGGGGAATTCTGTAAAATTCTTGGTCTCCAACAGAAACTCAGCTGGTATGGATCACAATTCTTAACTACTGAATCAACTTAACTGACAGCTCAAAGGTTCACCGTATCAAGTCATTGGACTGAATATAGCCTCTTCTTCTAATCATCTTGGTTTCATCTCTTCTTAAGGTACATCATCTGTATCCTCTCCTTTCGTTTTTACTTTGGAACCAAGCCTTAATCTTCCAAACACTATCTGGATTCTTGATATTGGGGCTAGCTGTCATATATGCTGTGATTTTGCCTTTTTTTTCTGAAACTCATACTACTAATAATGTCCCTTGTTTTCTGAAACTCATACTACTAATAATGTCACAATAACTCTCCCAAATAAAATCACCATCCCTGTTACAACTACCGAAACTGTAAAACTCACTGACAATCTCATTCTTCAACATGTTTTCTTTGTGCCGACTTTTCATTCAACTTGTTGAGTGTTAGTTCCCTTTGGAAAAAACAAAAATCTCTCGGTTCATTTTTTGTGATGCCTAGTATATTCAAGATTTACAGGATTAGACGCTTGGTCAAGGTGATCAAGTCAATGATCTATACCTTTTGGACCAACGTCATTCTCCCAATCCTCAACACCATGTTGCTTTCTTGGTTGTTTTTCCTGAAGTTTGACCTCGGAATGATGTTGATGGATTTCGGTTTTTGTTAACCATTGTTGATGATTGCACAAGAATGACTTGGAATTATTTTCTCAAACATAAAGCGATGTTTCAGGCATTTTTCCAAATTCAACTCATTTTCAAACATTACGATTTTCATGTTAAAAGCATCATTCTGATAATGTCTGAACTTCAATTTAAAGCTTTATTTGCATCTCTTGGAAATTTTCACAATCATTCTTGTGCTTATACGCCTCAACAGAATTAGTGGTTGAAAGGAAACATTAACACCTTCTAAATGTAGTTATGGCATTGTATTTTAATTTTATGTCCCTCTTGCATATTGGCCTGAATGTGTTTCCACTACTGTATTTCTTATTAATCGAACACCAGCAATGATTTTGAAAAGCTAAACCCCTTTTGAGCTTTTAAACAAAAAGATACCAGATTATTCGTTCTTGCGAGTGTTCGGCTATCTTTGTTATGTTTCGACTCATGCTAAAGACAGACATAAAATTACTGAGAGAGCACGTCCGTGTGTCTTTCTTGGTTATGAATCGGGTTTCAAAGGTTATTGTGTTCTTGATCTTGATTTGAATACGACTTCGGTTTCCAGAAATGTTGTTTTTCATGAAAACATTTTTCCATTTCTTGATCAAAAGATTGAAAATTCCGATAAGTTGTTTGATCAATCCTTGTTACCAAACTGTTCATTGCATTTTTCTCACGACAATTTGTATCTTGATGATTTCATTTTTCAACACTGTGAAATTTTTCCTGTTAGTGAGTCTCCATCAGTTCCAGTGGTTTCTCCTACTTCCCAAACCACACTCTCCGATTCTCATCCAAATAATTCCCCTCAGAGAACTCCTCCCACACCTGCTACTTCCCTCGATATACAAAATCCTCCTTTGCCTCCTATTTCCCTCATGTTTAAAACAATGCAAGGTCTCAAAAACAGACCAAGGCTTCAAGCTATCTTTCTCAGTACCATTGTTCTAATGTTTTTTCTTCTTCTACCAATGGTACTGCTCATCCTCTCTCTTCTTATTTTTCTTATGATAAACTCTCTCCTGAGTGTCGTCTGTTCTGCTTTACTATTCTCAATGAAAAAGAACCAACATCTTTTAAAGAGGTTGTAGTTTCAGGTCATTGGTTGGATGCTATGAATCGAGAGCTCGGTGCTCTAGTGGATACGGGAACTTGGGAAACTTGCTCTCTACCAGATGGTAAACGTCTAATTGGTTGTAAATGGGTGTATAAAATCAAGTATATGCCTGATGGAATCATCGAGCTCTACAAAAATCATCTTGTGGCTAAGGGTTACACGCAGATTGAAGGCATTGATTATCTTGACACCTTTAGTCATGTTGCGAAGCTTACTACAATTTGATTGATGCTAAGTTTGGCAGCTATTCATGAATGAAGTATAACTTAGATGGATTTAACTCACGCTTTCCTTCGTTGAAGGCTTGATGAGGATATATATATATATATATATATATATATGTGTGTCTACCTCAAGGATATGCTCTACGACTTGAGGAGCATTTTCCTGACAGACCCGTATGCCGGCGCAAGAGATCTCTTTATGGACCGAAACAGGCTTCAAGCCAATGGTTTCACAAGTTCTCTGGTGTTGTCTTGGATAATGTTTTTCTCAATCCGTTGTTGATCCCACATTGTTTGTTCGTCATTCTTGTAATGTTTTCATTGACTTGTTAGTATATGTGGATGATATACTCTTGGTGAGCAATATTAATGATGTTGTCACAGGGTTGAAGACTCGTCTTGCTTCTGAATTCAAGGTCAAGGATTTGGGAAAGTTGAGATATTTTCTTGGCTTGGAGGTTGCTCGGCCAACTTCTGGGATTTCATTATCTTAGTGTAAATACACTCTCGAGCTATTAGAAGAATTTGGCTACTTGGGTTGCAAACAAGCTAAAACGCCTATGGAACTGAATGTCAATCTTAATCAATATGATGATGATTTAGTTTCGTATCGACTTTCTTATCGATGTCTGATCGGAAAAACTCATCTATCTCACAGTGACCCGCCCTGATATATGTTTTGCTGTAAATAAACTCAGCCAATACATCTCGGAACTTTGCATGTCACATCTTATTGTTGTTCAACGCATACTTCAGTACTTGAAGCTTGATTCGGGTCAAGGTCTCTTTTATCCATCGTCCTCCTCCCTCAACTTACGAGCTTTTGCAGATGCCGACTCGAGAACTTGCCCCGACACACGCCGTTCTGTCACTGGTTTTTGTGTCTTTTTGGAGGACTCTCTGATTTCCTGGAAATCCAAGAAACAAGACATTGTTAATCGCAGTTCTGATAGGCAGAATATCGCAACATGGCCAATATAACAAGTGAACTTCTTTGGTTGTCATCACTGCTCACAGATCTACGAGTTCCCTTGGTTAATCATATTGTGCTCTACTGTGATAACCAAGTTGCGAAACACATTGCCAACAACTTCGTCTACCATGAACGGACCAAGCATATCGAACGTGGTTGACATGTAGTTCAGGAAAGAGTTGCTTCTGGCTTCCTCAAGGTACTTCACGTCAACATCAATTGACAGATCTCCTAACCAAGCCTATTAAACACCAAAAATTCCAATATAATTTGTCTAAGATGAGAATTCACAGCTTGTATTTCCTCATCTTGAGGAAAAATATTAGACTATGCTTATTCTAGTTCATAAGAATTAGATTAGTTTATTACTTGGTTTATTTCGATTTAGTCGTTGGAAGTGTATTTAAGCTGAACTTTAGCTCATTTCATAATTAACGAAACACATTATTCTCATCTAAAATGTACCTTCTTATTATTCTAATATCATATTTATACTTCAAAAACCATAAAACAAAATTTAATATATACAATGATTACACAACCATGAACCATTAAACACCACATCACAAATTTTAAATATATAACATTAATATTGCTTTAGATATTTGATCGCACTCAATATCATTTAGAACATTAACAATATTATAAATCACTAACAATAGAACAATGTGTTTTTTCTCAAACAAAATATGGAAAATCTTCCGCCGGTATAAAAAATAATCACTTACATGGTCAGTTCTAAGCCTAGACTTTCGGGTATTTGGTTCGATTCTAGATAATATCCATTTGATTCCAGTTATTTGGATATCTAAAATTTGGAACCATTTAATAATCATTACAAAATCGGGTCGGTTCGAATACTTCTCGGTTGCGGGTCAATTTAAATGAAAACCGTTAAAGAACCAATACTTTTACAGATTTGGTTCAGTTTTGTTTGGTTCGATTCCTATTGTACCCAAAATACCAAAATAGTATCAAAAGTAACTAAATACCCATTAAAAATCCGAAAATAACAATTTTAACTAAATATTTTCGAATATTTGAATTATTTAAAATATTTGAATTAAAAATAATTAATACTTTAATTATTTATAATTATAATTTTTCGATTTTTGGGTAAAGATATTTAATATTTCGATATTCGTAATTATAATTTTCAATTTTTGGTTATTTCAAATAAAATATAACTAATGTGTTAGAGATATTATTATATTTCAGATCTTTTGGGTACCCATTCGGTTCTTGGTTCGGCTCCTGTTCGGATCCGATTCTTTGGGTAGTGAAATTTTGGATCCAATTAGTATTTTTTCATAGGTTCTGATAAGTTCAGTAGCATTTTTTTGGTTCGGTTTTGATTTGGTTTTTTGGCTCTAGGTAATTTGCCCAGTCTAATCGCTTTCAGTCGTTGGGTCTTCAATCTTTCTTTTTGAGAATTGATACTTTCATTGAAAATATAACATGTCTGTACAGAGCTGGATAAGCATATTACATGTGAAGCAATGAAATTTAAGAAAGGATGCGAGTGTATTCGAGCATTCCAAGCCAAAACATTTGCTTCTTAATTTAGTTCCCATTTAATATACAGAAAACTGTAGTTTCCGAATTTAGAGATACACGTGGTATCATCTAAGTAAAACTTGAATGAATGGTGGTGCAACACAGATGACTTGTTTACAACTTTCGATATGATCAGTTCATGTAGATGCTTGGAATATGTAAGCAGAAGTGTATTTGTATAACCCAATTGCGAGAGATTACGAACGACATGTGACATCGTTGTAGCCTCAACTTCAGCTGGTGAAGATGTCGTCGCTAGATTGCCTCATTCTCAAGTTAAAACGCGATTATGTTCATCTTTAAGAATCCAAGCTAGACCCATTCTATACTACATCCAAAAATGTTTCTGGCCCATAAGACCCAAAAATTGGACACCACAACAAAACAAAAGTCTTGAAACCACGCTTTGAATATGCGTTAAACACGTCACAACCACGTGGACAAAAACCAAGGCAGCATGTGGCTTCACCGCTGCCACATGTCACCAGCTCCGAAAAGTCACCTCGTCGGATGGAAAAGAACCACCGGAACCGAAGCATAAGACTTGAAGCTTGTTCTCCACTTCATCAAGATTGCAATCAACACCCATGAGTGTCGAAGTGTCACCGAACCAACGTCCATAGATTTAAACGAAAAGCCACTAGGCAACAAAAGAAACTGTCGACAAAAGAGATTCACAATAGGGCCGGGATATCGTGTAAAGCCGATCAACCGAGAATAAATCGGCGATAACAAAACCGTCCCCTTACAAACTTCTAAGGAAGATACAAGATATGGGTTGCAAAAATTCACTACCTCTGAACTTAGATACATGAATAAAAGGAAAAAAAAAATCATTTACAAAGGCACCTCCTCTTCACAGTATCACAAAGAACATCAGAGAAGAAGGCGAGATTGATCGGAGTTTCTCTTTTTGTACAATTTTGTTCTTTGGAGCCAACGAGCTTTTCTGGTGAGATTTTATTAGGTTTTCAATTTATAAATATTTCGGTGTTTTTTATTTATTTAACTTACATTTATTTAGTTAACTTGCATTTCTAAAATGTTCAACCATAATTACTAATCGTAGTGATGATATTCATAAATATCATATTTTGGCCTCTAGAATACTAATTTCTGAACATGCTAGAAACCTGAAAAGTAAAAAAAAAAGCTAGCATATAAAACTACTTTTATCATTTGCTCGACAACTTTTATGTGACATTATGTGCAAAAAAAAAAAACATTATTACTCGGAGGTTCTCTCCGTTCCTCTCTGCCATCTCTCTAAAAGTTTATCCTAGTTTGCAACCGATGTCGCCGTTTGATACCGTTTTCGCCCTCTTCGGCAGCTACCACGGCGTCAGGAGATGAAAGATCTCAGTAAATAGCTTCTTCTTTTTGTCTTTCCAGGTTATAGAGATGGACACGTACGGAGGAGGGCAAAAACCTTTTTCTCCTCTGTCTCGGTGGCTCTGGGGCTCGACTAGGTTTGAAGGCCCTAGCTACGACGGTCGCGCTCGTCCCCATTGGGAGAAGCTCCGGCGAGATCTCTGCGGTATCAGCCTTTCAACATCGTATTCGCTTCGTCTCCTTCCTTCCCGCCGCTGCGCTCATCAGAGACCGGAGTCCTCCTTTCTTGGCGACTCGCTCGATGGTGATTCGACAAAGCCCGCCGTTGTAACCTCACCAGAGCTGGAGATAACGAGAAGTCTCGGTTTTGCTGGAGCGCTGTCTACCACCCACGTGACGGTCAAGATGCTTCCAGAAACTGGATTTGGGCTTAGGGTTACTACTCTTTTTCAAATCAAGACCAAGTCTCATTGGGCATGTAATATAAGTTTGGATAATGTTTGGGCCCTGATTGTAATTAAGTTTCTATCTTCTGTAGTTTTTTTATGTAGTTTCTAAGTCAACCATTAGTTTTATGTTGGGATTAGAGCATTCCTTAGGATCCAAGTCCTATGGTAGTGTCTTGAATTGGTTTTTTACCGAATCAGTGGGATAGTTAAGGTTGCCTCTGGTTTGACAAATGTTCTAGATCGTGTTTACCCGTGTTTATGGTAATTCTCTGCTTCTCTCTAGAGAAGTTGTTGTCTGCCCTGAGTCACTGCTATTGCATGCTCGTAGGTTATCTTTGTCCCGCTTGTGGGATTTGTTCTATAGTTTGTTTCCATTTTAATATAATGGTAATGGTTGGCGTAAAAAAACATATTGTTTTCTAAGTCATATCAATTAAACTCCACTATTTTTACTTGACTGAAATTTAAGCAATTATTTTAGACTATCCAAACTTTTTGTTCGGATCTAGACGAACCATGATGAAATAAGAAAATGACATGAGCTAATGAGGAATATAGACTTGTAAAAAAAGAAGTGGGTCACAAGACGGATCTCATTTACCATATATCGATTAGTAGGTTCCACTCACCTTTTAACAATTTACTTTGAAATTCAAAACCAAGTGAAAGTGAATAGCTTCAACGCAATCATACTGTTAGACGATAAATCATCTTCAGAAATATAAAATTATGTCTGGTTGATCTTATCTTATTTATCTTATGTCAAAATATTAAATCATAAATTAAATTCCAACCACATGCAATTTAGTTTAGAAAGAATTGTCTAAAAAGACACTTTCTTGAAAAGTATTTGTCTAAAAAGACACATGTAATCTCTTATAGATTTTTTCGAGAATGAATATTTTTAAGGGTCAATTGTCTAGAATAGCAGGTTTTAAAAACTATTTGTCTAATTTGTCACTTTTTTATAAAATGACAAGTTGGTATGTTTTGATGAAGAAACAAAAAACTAAACTGGGGTGTAAATGTCTCTAGCTAGAAAACTATTTGTTGGTATTCTCACTCATAAAAAACATAAGAAAATAATTCGAATCTACTATGTTTTTTTGTTTTCCCTCTCATCAAAACACATAGATTTTCTTCTTTTTAACATAAATAAATTTTGGTTGAGAATCAAATATAATTGTAGTTATAGAAGTTGAATATCTTTTTTCCAACAATTTAAGATGCATTTCTAAAATGTTATGGTAAAAAATAGTACGATCGTAACCACAAAACACTGACAACAAATCTGAGATATCATGGTTATCACTAAAAACTGTCGTGTAGTTGTAACACCAGAATCATAACTCTATAGTAGGTGACCACAGATCAATGAATTAAAATATATGAATTTTTTATCGTAGTTGTTTGGAGGAAACAAATCTTGGAAATCGATTTTCATTAAATTTTTCAATTAGAATTGTTGTTTGCAGTAACCATTGGTGTATGTGTTTTGCTCAAAAAATGTAAAGATTGTTGTCTCATGACTCTGAAATTGAATGTGTATGTGTTTTAAGTATTTTGACTTGTATTGACAGAACACAATCTATTAACCATATATCAATGAATTTAATTTATAAAGCGTGCGGTCCAAAATGAATTGATCATTTTACAACTTAGGTAACGTCATATCAAACAAAAGTAACTAAATGCCAGACATAGACCTAATCTTCAATGAGTTCCCAACTCTTCCTGTATAGCATTTTCTGGTTTATGTGCAGAAGTGATTTCATCACCTATTAAACGAAGGACAAACCTGATTGTAAATGGCGTTCAAGTCCATGATCCAAACCATTAACTAAGTTTTAATTATAATAGTCTGATAACAAACAGAAAACAAAAGATGATTTGGCAAGAAGTGCATTCTAAGAATTGCTTCAGCTCTCAATACAGAAAATGCTCAGGTTCGAGATGAGAGACTTTAATAGTCGGTTAGAGAAGGATTTTGAAATTAATTCTCATCTGCTGCACTTTTGTTTCACATATTAAGAAAAGAAACAACTTTAGGATGGCTTTCAAGTCATGGAAAAAACTACATAGTAAAATGAGTAGGAAATTGCCATCAACAACATAAATTTGAAATCTCAAAATAATCCACAGATTACGGGAAATGGACGATATAGATCAATCTAGGGTTTGTAAATCTAATTAAAGAATGGATAAAACTATTCAAATTTCCCGTTGTTTGAATAATTTGATTCACAGATAAGAAGAACACTACAAGAAAACACGACAGGAGCGACTACGACGAGCGACTACGATTGTAGTCGCTACTAAAGAGCGACTAATAAAAGACCACATAGCTACTCCAGAAGCGACTAAGTTACTGTAGTCGCTTTGTAGTCGCCGTTAAGCTACTACATGTATACTGTCGTTAATGAACGTCTGCCTAGCGACTACCCACTACAAGAAAACACGAAAAAGCGACTACAAAAAGCGACCATGAATGTAGTCGCTACAGAAAAGCGACTACATAGCGACCACAAAGCCACTGTTAGAGCGACAAGGAAATTGTTTTCGCTTTGTGGTCGCTAATTAGCGACCACTGTTCCGTGGTC
>OVAU01004428.1:0-10102 GCA_900406315.1 Biscutella laevigata subsp. laevigata | reverse complement strand
CGGCACCGGAGGAAGGAGATCGAGATCTCGATCTAGAATTTTGAAAAAGCGACAGTGAGCAAAGCGAGAGAGAATGTGTCGGCAATTATTGGCGAGAAAAAAGAGAAAAAATCCCTGAAATTGTATCTTGGTCCTTTAAATCTCAAGAAATGATCACCCAAATTGTCACTTCTTGATTTACAATGAATTTTGAGTGTAGTATGACTTTGAGAAAGATTGTTTTGAAAAACTACTGTATTTTTAGGACATATTGCTTCATTCTATCCAACACACAAAACAAATATGATAAACCAAGAATGGAATACAAGATTCATTATTTTTGAATAAATCTACTTTTCTTAAACTTATTGTATTTGGGAAAAGATCAAGATATACTAATAGAGTTTATATATGCAACAATGGTTTGTTGTTTGGACTCAATTTGGCAACATATAAATAGAATCCATTGTAACAGACTTTGGTTAAAGTTCTCATTACTCAAGCTGGATTCTACTTCTAATACATTCAACTTTTTAGTCATTATGAGTCTAAACTTCTTAGGAGTCGTTATTGGTTATGATATTTTAAAGGATTTGAAAATTCATCTCAAATCCAGTGTTATTGGATCTATGATTTTAAAATTTGTATTGAAATCTTGTCTTATTCATTTTATAATTTTAAAATCCATTTTGAAATCTTGTGTTATTCAGTCAATGATTTTAAAATACATATTGAAATCATGTGTTATCCAATATTAATGATTTTCATATGGATTTGATTTCAAATTAAAAATATGAAGGCTCAAATCATGAATTATCTCGACGGATTTGGATGGATTTATGTTCTCTTTCTAATTTCTATTTATTATAATATGAAATAATATGTCTTATTAAACATTCATAATTATTTTTATTTTATATGATAATTTTCATTTTTCTTACACTTTTTATATTATATTCTTTTTTTATGAAAGTTTTACTTTTTTTTTATGGTAGGAACTTTTAGTGATATCTATATAAAATATGAACAATAACATGAACTCTTTTAAACCAAAGAAAATGATGAGATATTTTAGGTTTTAAATTTTATTTTATCAAATAGTTTTGCTGATTTACAACAATCTATTTGTCTGATTTTAAAATCTTATTTTGATTTCTAAATCTCATGATTTAGTTTTCAAATTTATTTGCTTGATTTTGAAATCTATGTTCAAATCCAAGTAAAAAAACCATTAAAATATCAAAACCAATAAGCCCTACTTAATTTTTTGAGTAAGAGTTAGTGAATTTTATTAAATTTTAGTCAAATACAAGGAAATAAGTTAATGCAGAAAAGGTTAGAAAGTTATTAGAAAGTTAATGCGATTCTTGAGATTCTTTGTATCCATGGACTTAATTATTTTTTTATGTTGTTGTAGTCAAAAAAAAAAAAATTTATTAGTCAAAAAGCATTAATGGTAAAATTTAACTTCTTTCTAATGTAATTCCCGTGACAAAAAAAATTACAAATAACAACTTTGACTATAATATTTGTTAAGAGAATACGAGCAATTACTCTTTGAAAAAAACCTTATAAAACCTATAAATATTCAAATCTTATTATAAACCTTCTTGGGTAAAGTTTTAGATTTAAGAAATCAATAGATTCAAAGATAATGAAAAATATTTTTGGTTTTTTTTTATATAGTTTTGCTTTGTATTCGAGTTGAACGAAGCTGAAGATCTTAAAATATATCATCAGAATACTATAGCTTTTTTTTTTTTTTTTTTTTTTTTTTTTTTTTTTATTTAAGAGGCTTCTTTATTAAACAGTACCGGGCCCAACATTACAGAGCCCAAACCCAGGCCCAACGAAATAAATTACAAAATAAGGCTCAAGGCCCAAAGAACCCTAACCCTAATTTTGCAATCTACCTTAAGCTTATACACCCCCGCCGCCGGCGAAGAAACGTTCATAGCTTTTCAAAACAAGTTATTTCCAAGTCATAATATTCTAAAAGTTCATTGTAAATCAAGAGACGATGATCGATTAGATCATATTGTGAGTTTTCAAGGTCCATCATATTAATCACATAATTTAACTGTAAACTGTAGAAAGGGAGAAATAAGGAGTATTACCAATTTATTTAAGCGTATTTTTTTGTCGACTAGTATGAGCCACAATAAATCGATCTATTAGTCAAACTTTCATTAATGAGATGTTCTACAATGAGTCTGCCTATATTAAAATACTTCTCTAAAACATATATTTTTATTTTATTACCCTAAAACCATAATTTAATGGAATTTAGATTTCATAATAAATATATTTAACTTTTAAACCAACTATACATCAATTCATAAGGCTTACCATTTCTTGATAAGTAAATAGCATCATCTTGTACATTCCATCTGTATAAAGCTCCACATCTAAAAATGGGAGTTCGATCTCCTTCATATGCCATAAATCTTTGATAAAACTCTAAATGTTGCCCCTTCCACACGTTACATTTGAACTCCGTAGTGAAAAATACACTATCATGAAAACTGAAATTGTATGTTGGTCCTTTAAATCTCACAAAATGATCACCTAAATCGTCGTTTCTTGATTTACAATGAACTTTGAGAGTAGTTAGACTTAGATAAAGATTGTTTTGAAAAATTACTGTATTTTTATGACACTTTGCTTCGTTACATCTAAGACATAACACTAATATGAAAAACCCAAAACAGATTACAAGATTCATTGTAAGTGAGAAAATATCAGAAGATGCTTGTTAAGTGTGTTTGTGTGTTTGTAGATTTATAGACTTTATGTATCCAACAATGGTTTGATGTTTGGACTCAATTTGGCAACATATAAAGAGAATATTTTGGTCAAAGTTTCCCATTACTCAAGCTAGATTCTACTTTTAATACATTTAATTGTTTTTACCAACAAATAGGTTTAAAACTTCTTAGTTTTTATTACTTTCCAAAATATAAATATTTTTAGGATATTACACACATTTTAAAAAAATTATTTATTACACAAAATATTCATTAATTATGTATTGAAATAAGAAGTAATTTAAAAGAAAATAATAAATCCTTGTTTACGAAGATTTTCTGATCTACTCCCTCGGTTTCATTTTAAGTGAAGTTTAAGGATATTACATACAAATTAATAAAATTTATAAAATATCTATTATAACCTTATTTAATTCATCATTAAATAGTATTGATAATAGCTATTGGTTAATAAAAGGGATAAGACAGGAAAATAATGATCATTTTTTTCTTATAAATCTAAAACATCATTTTATTTGAAACGAAAAAAATTTCTTAAACATCACTTATTATGAAACAGAGAGAGTATTTGAATGGATCAAAGTTGTTATTAACATTGATAATTCTGAAAAACTTATATTTTCAGACAAATTTAAAAGGTTAAAAGGTTCTATATTGTGGGACAAAGAGTATAACAATTAGTGCATTTACTAAAAATTAGTTAACTAACAGTTAAGGATTCATTAACTATAAAGAAAAAAAAGTTAACAGGAAAAAGGATAAACTACAACGCAAATGACAGTTTTGACTTATATATGTCTCAAGGGAATATAAAGCTTGAAAACCCTATAAATCTATAAACTTGCAAATCTTATTCGAGTATAATTTTTAGATTTTAAGAAAATCAGTAGATTCAAAATAATAAAACATGTTCGTTTTCTTCTTGTTACTTTTGCTTCGTATTTCAGATTGAATGAAGCTGATGTTTTAATAAATGTTGTAAGAATATTGTAGTTTTTCAAAACAATGTATTTTCAAGTTATAGTATTCTAAAAATACATTGCAAATCTAAAGACAATGATGCTGACAAAAAAAAAAAAAATCTAAAGACAATGATTTAGGAGATTATTTTGTAAGTTTTCAAGATTCATTATAAAATTTTAGTTTTCATGATAGTATATTCATCACAAAATTTTATTGTAACCTGTGAAAGGAGACTAATATAAAAATCAAAGATTGTTTTGAAAAACTACTACTCCCTCTATTTCATTTTAATTGATGTTTAATGTTTTATACACAGATTAAGAAATCATTTAATTTCTTGTGTTTTTTAGAATAAAACAACATTTATTATCTAACTAATCCCAACTTGACCAATAGAAAAATATAATACAAAATAAAAATAATTGTTAAAAATAAAAATAAAATTATTTCTTAATTGAAAATTGATAACATCATTTAATTTGAAACAAAAAAAATTTGGCTAGAACATCACTTATTATGAAACAGAAGGAATATATTTTATGACATTTTGCTTCATTTCATCCAACACTCAAAACAAATATGAGAAATAAAAAAGGATAGAAGATGCATTGTTTTAAATAAATCTAATTGTATTTGAGAAAAGATCAAGAGATACTTATAGATTTTACATATAAATAGTTTATATTGGAAACGAACTTTGGTCAAAGTTTCTCATTACTCAAGTTAGATTCTACTTTTAATACATTTAATTCTTGTTGTCATCAAACAGATTTAATTTACTCTTTAATAGTTAGTGCTTTTACTAAAATGTTAATCAACTAATAGTTCATGCATTCATTAGTTATAAGGGAAAAAGTTAATGAAAAAAGTTAAACTATGTATACTGCATATTAAGAGAATATGAAGTACTTACTCTTTGAAAATATAATATAATCTATAAATTTACAAATCTTATCCGAGTATAACTAGATCTATATCAGAAAATTAATAGATTCAAAAAAATGAAATATGTTTTTGGTTTTCTTCTTTGTTATTTTTGCTTTGGGATTGTTTTTGTTATTACATATTTTATTATCTTTTATTCTTAGTATTGAATGTTCCTTTATATATTGTAATTTATTTTTTCATTTTTAAATTTGTAAACCATTTTTTTTTTATCTCAATGTATAAACTTACTTATTTTTGTTTGTTTTAAGATTTTTGTTAGTTCAAAAGATGAATACTTTATTTATTTATTTTTATTGTTTATTTTTTATGTTTTAAACTTAAACTCTAATAAAATTTATTTATAAACTTTAAATAATGAATTTACTTATCTATGTTTATGATTTATATATTTTTTAAAATCAAAATATTGATTTTATATATGGTTTTCTACAAAAAAAAATTAATCATAACAGGTTTTGCAAGTATAATATTCATATTCAAAAATTACAAATCAAACTCATCAAGTCGTAGTTAACCCACTATATAATCCTCAATTACATCGATTTGATAAAACTCAAATTAACAGAAGTGAGAATCAAACTCATTTCAACAAAAAAGAGAATCAAACTCATAACATTTTAAACTTCACAACATACACTTTACTAAAAAAAAAATTTAAAGATGACACTAAGGTCATTTTGTTGGCCACAAGGGGGGTCCACTACCCTTACATGTCAATACGGAAGAACATCATTTCTCCTTTTATATATTAGATTATAAAAATTCACTCTTCTTTTGATGTTAATAATGACTCAATATTTACTTTTTGCATTTTTATTTTATTTTGTTAAATTAAGAAATTATGGGATTAATCTCATATTTTTACTAAACTGAATTCCAAAGTATGTAATATGATTCATACCAACGCTGAAATTTGTGACATATCTTGTTTTTGGAGGCAATTACCAATTATACTACATGTGTATTTTTTTTTTAATTTATAATTGTTTGTTTTTGATGCTCGAAATTGTAAACATAACTCTAAAATCCTAAACAACAAGTTTCTCATTCTCATTAGATTTCACCTTAAATATTTTAATGTTGTCTCTCTTTTTGTTATACATTAAATTTAGGTTTCATAATAAACATTTTAACCTGTAGTCCAATTATACATAAACTTATCAGGCTTGCTATTTATTGATAAGTAAATACCATCATCTTGTGCTTTCCATTTGTATAAAGCTTTACATCTAAGAGTATGCTCATGATCTCCTTCATATGCCACAAAACTCTGTTGAAATTCAAAATGATGTCCCTTCCATACATTACATTTGAACTTAGTTAAGAGAAGTACACCATCATGAAACCTGAAATTGTATGTTGGTGCTTTAAATCTCACAAAATGATCACCCAAATCGTCATTTTTTGATCTACAATGAATTTTGAGAATAGTTTGACTTTGGGAAAGATTGTTTTCAAAAACTACTGTATTTTTAGGACATTTTGCTTCATTCCATCCAATGGACAACACTAATATGAGAAACCTAAAAAGGAATACAAGATTCATAGTAAGTTAGAAAAAGATGTATTCAATAATGGTTTGATGTTTGGACTCAATTTGATATCATATAAATAGAATTTTTGTTCAAAGTTTCTCATTACTCTGTCTAGATTCTACTTTTAATACATTTAATTGTTGAATTATCTAGACGAAAAGATACTTGTTTCAAAGATATTATTTTTTTTGTCAACTAGTATGAATTATAAAAGGTCGATTCATTAGCCAAATTCTCATAAATGAAATAATTAAATACTCTCAAGGGATTCAAAATTCAGACATGATAACAATAATATCAAGTATTTAACTATTGGACTAACGTTACTTATCATTTTGTAAATTTTCCACGTCCATCATTATAATTTTATAGTATATTAATTATAGAATTTAATTGTAAACTGTAGACAGGGACGATTATAGAATATCATCAATCTATTGAAGAATATAGTGATTTTTACATGTGGAATATTAGAGATGATACAAATTTAAGAGAATATGGAGTAATTATTCTTTGAAAACCTAATAAAATCTAGAAATTTTCAAATCTTAGATTTATATAAGAAAATTAGTAGATACAAAAAAATGAAACAGATTTTTTATTTTCTTCAAAAAATGAAACAGATTTTTTATTTTGTTCTTTGTTATTTTTTGCTTTGATTTTCTCTTTGTTATTACACATTACTTATTATATTTTATTCTTAATAGTAAATGGCATTTGGTATATTTTCATTTTGTAATTTTAATTTTACATGTGAAAAATTGTTAGCCAATATTTTTTTATCTCAATCGATAATTTTACTTATTTTGTGATTATTTTAAGATTGATTTATTTTTTATTAATTCAAAAGATGCATACTTAATTGTAAAAAATTATTGTTTAAATATTTATGTTTCAAACTTAAATTCTGATCTGATTTATTTATAAGAAAGTGATGAATTTCAGTTATTTAAATATTTTTAAAATCATAATAATGATTTATATACAATTAATTGTTTTATTTTTTATGTTGCAAACTTAAATTCTAATATTATTTTATTTATAACAAAATAAAGAATGAATTTCATTTATTTGTGTCTAGTATTTAAATACTTTAAAAGTTATAACATTGATTTTATATAAGGTTTGTTGCAAAGGAAAAATATTTAATCATCACAACTTTAACAACTATATTATTCATATGTATAAATTACAAATTAAATTCATCAAGTCGTACTTAACCCACAATATAATCTCAACTATATCTGATATAATAAAATCTCAAATTAAACAAAAGTAAAAATATGATAATCAAACTCATGACCTACTAATCATTATTTTATAGGAAAAAGATGTCATGTATCAACACTCGAGTACTTTTATATATTAGAAAAAAAATCACTTTTCTAATGATGTTAATAGCACTCAATATTTTATTTTTTGCAGTTTTTATTTTATTTTGTTAAATCAAGGAATTATGGACTTAAGCTCAGAGCATATAATATGATTCATACCAACACTGAAATTCGTGACATATCTTTTTTGGGATACAATTACCAATTATACTATATATGTTTTAACCAGGATACGTAGTTTAATAATTTATATTAGTATAGTCACTGTATTTTAATATTGTTATACATTTTTTTTTTTGGCGACATTTGTTACACATCAAATTTAGGTTTTATAATAAACATTTTAACTTGTAATCCACTTATACATAAATTTATCAGGCTTACCATTTATTGATAAGTAAATACCATCATCTTGTGCTGTCCATCTGTATAAAGCTCCACATGTAACAGAATGGTCACGATCTCCTTCATATGCCGTAAAATTCTGATGAAATTCTAAATGTTGTCCTTTCCAGACATCACATTTGAACTCTGTTATGAAAATCACACTATCATGAAACCTGAAATTGTATATTGGTCCTTTAAAGCTCACAAAATGATCACCCAAATCGTCATTTTTGGATTTACAATGAATTCTCAGAGTACTATGACTTTGAGAAAGATTGTTCTGAAAAACTACTGTATTTCTAGGACATTTTGCTTCATTCCATCCAACACATAACACTAATATGAGAAACCTAAAAAGGAATACAAGATTCATTGTAATTGAGAAAAGATGTATTCAATAATGGTTTGATGTTTGGACTCAATTTGATAACATATAAATAGAAATTTTGTTCAAAGTTTCTCATTACTCAGTCTAGATTCTACTTTTAATAGATTCTACTATTAGATGCAAAGACACTTGTTTTAAAGTTTTCTTTTTGTCAACTAGTATGAGTCACAAAACACTACAAGAAATCCGTAAGATAGCATCACATATAAAGTGTCAAAACATTAATTGATGTTAATTAGAATAATTAATTCACAATTGATACTAAATGTGTAATTTAACATCAATTAAAATAAATGATTTGATTATTAACTTGATTAGCATCATTACAATAAAATTGATGCTAAATAAGATTCTTTACATCACTTTTAAAAAACTAATATTATATTTAACATCAATTAAAAGAAATGATTTGATTTTTAACTTGATTAACATCATTACATAAAATTGATACTAACTAAGGTTATTTACTTCACTTTTAAAAACTAGTGTTATATTTAACATCAGTTAAAATAAATGATAAGAATATTTACATCACTTTTAAAAACTAACATTATATTTAACATCAATTATGATAACTGATTTTATTTTTAACTTGATTAACATCATTACAATAAAATTGATACTAAATAAGGTTATTTACATCACGTTTAAAAACTAACGTTATATTTAACATCAATTAAAATAAATGATAAAGATATTTATATCACTTTTTAAAAGTGATATAATGAACTTTGGGAGTAGTATGACTTTGAGAAAGATTGTTCTGAAAAACACTAATATGAGAAACCTAAAAAGGAATACAAGATTCATTGTAAGTGAGAAAAGATGTATTCCATAATGGTTTGATGTTTGGACTCAATCTCATAACATATAAATAGAATTCATTTGAAGCAAACTTTGTTCAAATTTTCTCATTACTCGTGATTTTATTTTGAAAAATTAATGAGTTTTAACAATTTTTGAAACCAAAAATCCTAATAGAAAAAAGTCTGAAATTTATTTTGGGTAAGGCAAACTATTTTATTTTGAGAAATCACGAATTTTCTTAAAACTTGTGAAAACACTGTTTTTCCGTAAATTGTGAAATCATATTCTTTTCTTTAAAACTGCATAATCACATTTTATATGTATGCAACAATGGTTTGATTTTTGGATTCCATTTGGCAACACATGCATAAAGATCCATTGGAAGCAAATTTTGGTCAAAGTTTTCCAATTACTCAAGTTGGATTCTACTTTTAATACATTTAATTGGAGAAATTACTCTTTGAAAACCTTATAAAATCTATAAATTTGTAAATCTTATTCGAGTATAATTAGATTTTAAAAAAACTATATTCAAAACAATGAAAAATGTTTTTGATTTTACTGTTTGTGTTGTTTGTTTTGTTTTGTGTTTCGGGTTAAATAAAACTGACGATAGTAAAATATGTCGTAAAAATACCGTAGCTTTTCAAAACAACTTATTTCCGAGTCATGGTATTCTAAAAATTCATTGTACATCTAAAGACGATGATTTAGGAGATCATTTTATGAATTTTCAAGGTCCATCATATAATTTTAGTTTTCATGATAATGTCATCTTTATTACAGAATTTACTTGTAATTTGTGGAAGGGGAAGAATATGGAGTATCATCTATTCATTGATGCATATTCAAGTGTGCTTCCTAGATGTGGACAGTATTACATGTGGGATGTTAGAGATGATGCAGTTTATTTATCTATTAATAATAAACCAGAACAACTCAAGTATCGATGGATCTATTATATTAAAACAGAATAAATCTACTACAAATAAG
>OVAU01004427.1:0-10103 GCA_900406315.1 Biscutella laevigata subsp. laevigata | reverse complement strand
TTAAATAATACTATAGAGATTTAGTAATGTATTGCTAAAATTTAGGTCACCTTCAACTATTTAGTTACCAGATCTCGAGATACAAAAATTTTATTAGTATAAAATGTGTTTTAAGAATTTTAATTCGTATTTTGAGTAATTTTTTATTGAAGAAACTTGGTTTTCTAAGTTAAGACTTTTTAGTTGAAAATTGAAAGGGTTTCTTGTCTCTAGGTGCCCATCATAAGCCTTATAAGAGGCCCAATAGAGGACGTTAAAACATTAAGGCCCATTAATAAACGATTTCTCTCTAATTTTTTTTTCCTTTTGTCATCTCCAAAGACTCATCAAGAACTGTTGCAAACCTTTTATCTGATCTCTCTCCTACAGCTGTTTCATGATCGATTTAGTCTAAGTTACAGGTGAAAACAACAATTCACTTGAATCTTTAGTACCTTAAGTTCGTTAATTCTTGTAGTTGAACTGTGATTGGTCAGGTATGAATTCGTTTACTTCCGACGAATCCTCGAAGTCGTGTGCGTGGTGAATTAATCAGTCTTTCTTGGGTTTCATTCTAATTTTCTCTTGTATGTGCAGCAGAAATGCTTGATTTCTAAAGATACGGATTTTGAAGATTGAATTAGGGTTCTGATCTACCCTGAAACACTCTGATTTGTTTGGACTTTATTCTGGTTAGTTTGTTTAATTGAACGATCAAAGATTCTGAGTCAATTAAGTTTTATTCTCTTAAAATCCGTATTGCTTGATCTAGAGCTGAAGTGAGTAAACTATGGCGCAGAGTAATTGGGAAGCTGATAAGATGTAAGTGATTGTATTTGATTAAGGAATATTTCAATTACCTTGGAATTTACATCTTACTTCTTTCTTTTCATTCACATCTCTTTTTGGGTTGTAGGCTTGACGTCTACATATATGATTATTTGGTGAAGAAGAAACTTAACAATACTGCCAAATCGTTTATGACTGAAGGGAAGGTCTCACCCGATCCAGTTGGTAATATTTGCTTATTCGACTTTTGTTTATTCTCTTCTGGGTAGTCTGAGTCTAGCCGTTTTTTGATTCTTTGTGAATCTTAGTAAGTAATTGAGTCGTTGGAGTTTGTTTTGGTCGTGTGAATGATGTAGCAATTGATGCTCCTGGAGGGTTTCTTTTTGAGTGGTGGTCTGTGTTCTGGGACATCTTCATTGCAAGGACAAATGAGAAACATTCAGAGGCTGCTGCTGCTTATATAGAGGTAGAGTTGGCTTCTTACCATCTGGAGATATGTGTCTTTTTCATCAGTTTTCACCTAACTGACCAGGAGCTTTGAAATTTAGGCTCAACAAGGTAAAGCGAAGGAGCACCAAATGCAACTTCAGCAACTGCAGATGATGCGCCAAGCTCAAATGCAGCGTAGGGATCCTAGTCATCCTTCTCTTGGGGGTCCAATGAATCCTATTGGTTCTGAAGCAATGCTTGGGCAGCCAAATGCCAGTGCTTTGGCTGCAAAACTGTATGAGGAACGTATGAAGCAACCTAATCTAATGAACTCCGAGACATCCCAACCCCATCTTGATGCAAGAATGGCTATTCTTAAATCAGAAACGAACCATCATGGGTAAACCTGGTCGTTCTGTCTCAGCTTCATTATTTTCTGGCGTTTTTTCCTGTCCCCACACAGTTGACCACTTCTCTTCCTGTCTTATTCTGTCCCAAAACAGTCAGATGGTCCAAGGAAACCATCAAGGAGGTGTTTCGGCAGGGCTCCAGCAAATTCAATCACGAACTCAGCAGAACACTGTAAATATTATACGAGCACCTCACTTATGACTGTTCAAATCTTCAAAACAACACAAACAAGTCTTATCAAATATTTTGGTGTGCATCTGAATCTCTTGAAACGTGCAGGAAATCAAAAGTGAAGTTAATCTGGGTACATCTCCAAGACAACTGCCAGTGGATCCTTCTACAGTTTATGGCCAGGGAATTCTGCAATCAAAGCCTGGAATGGGGAATGCAGGTAAATTCATCCAGAGTAATGCATAGTAGAGCATACACTCGCCTATAATAAAATGGTGGTAATATTGGTAGCATGTCTTCCATGGAAATTAGTTGACTAGAGACTCCAAATTTAGCATATACATTCACTGTTACGTTCTGGAAAATTATAGTGAATATGCTAATGTTCTCACGAGAACCTTTTGTTTACAATTTGTTAGATACTTAGATCAAGTCTTATGGTTTTTTTGTTTTTTTCCTCGTGAAGGACTAAACCCTGGAGTGAGTGGTCTTCCTTTAAAGGGATGGCCATTAACTGTAAGTGACTGGGATTCTCTTTAGGATTTATTTGTTTGTTATTCCGAGCCCGTTTAACACTAAGTTTCGTGACAAATGTTACAGGGCATCGATCAAATCCGACCAGGTTTAGGCCCTCAGGTTCAGAAATCTTTCCTACAAAATCAAAGTCAATTTCAGCTCTCGCCACAGCAGCAACAACAACAACAACAGATCTTGGCTCAGGTTCAAGCACAAGGAAATATGGCTAATTCATCCTTGTATGGTGACATGGATCCTCGAAGATTTACAGGATTACCTAGAGGAAACATGAATCCGAAAGATGGCCAACAAAATGCAAATGATGGATCTATAGGATCTCCAATGCAGTCAAGTTCGTCAAAAGTAAGACTTTTTTCCTTCTCAAATAAGCAAGAAATGCATATCCCTATTGAATGTCGATAACACCTGCTGAGCTGAATTCTATAATCTTCTTTTGGGGGGCTGAGAGAACCTTCCACATTGAGCATCCATATTTCTATGTTCCATTAGGTAGTGAAATTGGATCGTTACGTCTGTCCTTGTATGCATTTTTCGATAATTTATCGTCTATGATCTGCTTTAAATTTTACTCTTTTGAGTATCGTGCAACTTCGGGTACTTTCCATTATAAAATCTGTAAGATAATGTGGTGTTTCGAACGTTAATTTAGATCTAAGTTACAAGGTTTTTGCTTGTTAACCACATGCTGTCCTTAATCGAGAATACTTATATCAGTTAAAAGCTGTTTAGTGTTAAAAGTGGGGGGGCTTCACTGCTAAGATCTATATCCATCGTACAGCTTAGTGATTTTCCCTTTTTATTTTGCGTGTTTGTTGGTCATAGCATATCAACATGCCGCCAGTACAGCAATCTTCTTCTCAGCACCAAGACCCCTTACTATCACAGCAGGTATTTTTATGTGGATCCAACAATTCCAACCCCACAAGTCTTAGTGCCCAATCAGTCATATGGTTTGAGTCAACTTAATATATTTTTCAGTGTGTAATGATTGAGCCACAACTTCCTTTTCGTTTCTTTGACAGAACAACCGCAAAAGAAAAGGACCTTCCTCTTCTGGTCCTGCTAACAGTACAGGGACTGGAAACACAGTCGGCCCATCCAACTCACAGCCATCTACTCCATCAACGCATAATCCTGTTGATGGAGTTGCTATAAGTGGTAACATGCAGCATGTGAATAGCGTGCCAAAAGGACCAATTATGTATGGTTCTGATGGAATCGGTGGTCTTGCATCATCAGCAAATCAACTGGTATGTTTCTTAGTTTCCTTAGAAGAATGATAATAACAATTTGGTTTTGTTCTAATAACATTTGGATGCAGCATGCAAGTTGAGAAGTGTTTTCTTGGCTGGTGTTTAGTATTTTCTTACGTAGCCTATGGAGCTATGTTCTTTCAGCTTTCTTATAACAGGAGTTTATAGCTGCAGGATGACATGGGACAGTTTGGAGAGGTCGGAGCAATAGAAGATAATGTAGAATCGTTTTTGTCTCAAGATGATGGGGATGGAGGAAGCTTGTTTGGCACCCTAAAGCGGAACCCTTCTGAGCATACCGAAACCTCAAAAGGTATTTGGTACGATAAAGTATCAAAATCTCTGATATTAGATAAACATAAAAGAGAACAGTATTGAAAGTTCTTAATGGAGTTGCTCTCCCCTACCCTTCACGATTCACTCTGATTCTTGATTAACTTCCCAAAACCCCTTCAGCTAGATTATATAGTAAAAAGACTAGACAAACTATTTACGCTCTTATTAGCCAAAACTTACATGTTCCCGGTAAGAGTCTCTCGGTGAAAATGAATTTTCCTTTCTTTGTAGTTGTAGAGATTCTTGGCAGCCATGTTTACGTGCCCCATGATCAAAATAATCATCACCACTGTCTTACTGACACCTGAATGATTTTCTTTGGCCTCATTTTCCCTTTTCAAGATATCAGATGCCAAGAGCCTCCTCTTCTTTTGTCTTCCTCTCCAATTAGACTTTGGAATGATGCCACACCTCCTTTGCAAGCAACCTGCAATCCATAACAGCCATTCTTTTGCCAACAGAATCCCATTACTGATCGAGTCCAACACTAAATTGTAACCAAATTGAAGCCTAACACAAGAACAGATCACCCGGTTAACCTTTCTCAAAGTTCCTATTCTGCTTGAGTGTTACCTCACCGGCCATCTATTACTAGTTGTGTCATCTTTGCTTGTCGAATCATCTTTAAGGATAAAAAGGTGTACAACTGAATCCATTCCAGCACAAGTATCCATGGCGATCCACAATCTAATTCTTTTTTTTCTGTGCTTGGGTCTGAACCGTTGTTTCTTTTTGGCTGTTTTGAATTCTGTTATCAGCCCCTCAATGATCATATTATGAACTCGATTACCATCTTCCAAAAGTAACAACACCTCTACGATCCTCTTCACTTTGGACTTTTTCTTTTTCTTACGTAGCAGCAATCTTTTCATGCTGTCAGCTGTTTGGCCACAACTCATTCTCCTCGTGTGGCAGAAGCGCTTTAGCCTTAGTATTTCTCCCCGTGTCCATGTTTTTTGAACCAGGAACTTCTTTTTCAGAATTTGAAGTAGTTTCTCTCTGTCTAGCTTTGTGCCTTTATACTTGAAGCTGTTGAACTTTGTGCAAGCCATCTTCCTCTTTTTCTTATGATGTATTCCTTGTAGAAACTTTTTACGGAGCACTTCTTGTTTGCTATGTTTCTCAAAGTGATCTTTGTATTTAAGGAATTTTTTCTCTATTCCATCTAAACGGTCCAACCTTCTGTTCATTTCTTAATACCAATCACTTATGCGGAATCTCCGGAACAACCTAGCTTTGAAATCGTCCCACTCCTGGAACACAGATCGTGAAGACTCTCCATCAAACCACGCTACCTGTGCACGATATATAGTAACGCGATCCTTTTCTTGTGTCAGGTTTCAGTTTCAGTGAGGTTAGTTCTATAAGAAGAAGTGCCAGTAAGGTCATCTGCTGTAATTTCTCATCTGATGGGAAGTTGTTGGCTAGTGCTGGACATGATAAGAAGGTGGAACATCTTAATTTCTGAGATACAGTTTCCTTATAAACTTGCCATAACCTTACATCTATAGATCATCTACAGGTGGATAAGATCTTTTTTGTTTAAAAACAGATAATGTGGATGCAAATTTCTTTTTGTCAATAGGTTTTTATATGGAACATGGAAACACTAGACACTGAGTGCACTCCGGAAGAACATGCTCATATAATCACAGATGTTCGCTTCAGACCAAATTCAACTCAACTGGCGACGTCATCGTTTGACAAAACTATCAAAATCTGGGATGCGTCTGATGTATATAGTAATTCGTGTCTCTTTTATTTTATTTTCAATTTTTACATATTCTGCTGTGTCTAACTAGTACCAATTTGTGCAGCCTGGTTACTACGTACGAACAATTACTGGTCATACTGCACCTGTAATGTCGCTTGATTTTCACCCTAAGAAAACCGAGCTTTTATGCTCTTGTGATAGCAACAATGATATTCGCTTCTGGAACTCCAATGCTACTAATTGCGTTCGTGCTTCGAAGGCTGGCCCCTGAACCTTCTGCTATGGCTTCTCGCCAAATTGAATTCTCTTTTCTAATCTTTGAATTTTCCAAACACAGGGGGCTAGCACGCAAATACGGTTCCAGCCAAGAACTGGGCAATTGTTAGCTGCAGCTTCGGAAAACACTGTGTCTATTGTGGATGTTGAAGCTGACAGACGGCTCCACATTTTAAAGGTAGGAGCTGAACTTATATTTTTGAGTCCCTCAGGTCAATCCAAATAAAGCTTGGTTTACTACTTTCAAGACTTTGAATCTTCCAACTCCAATGTGTTTTCTTTTTTGATGTATTTGGTCATATGTTTTAAGAAAGCCAAATCCAATGCTTAGATGTTATAAGTGTTCATTTTTACTCGTACAGACGCATGACGAATTGCATCTCATGGCTTTATTTACTTGATCTGTCAGGGACATTCCACAAGTGTACATTTTGTTTGTTGGAACACAAACGGAGACTTGGTAGCCTCTGTTAGCGAAGACTCTGTAAAATTATGGTCACTGAACACAGGAGATTGTGTTCACGAGCTTAGTTCCAGTGGAAACAAGTTCCACTCTTGTGTTTTTCACCCTAGCTATCCAAATCTCTTGGTTATCGGTGGCTACCAGGTAAACACCAAAGCCCTCTGAATTCTTGGATAAGAGTTTACAAACGAGCTTAAACCCTAATATATAAGAAAAGAAATAGAAACGAACCAAAATCTGGTAGTCACTATATGATCACTTGCTTTATGAGATGATTTGATCCCTCGGTTGTTTTTGACATTGGTAAACGAATCTGTGGCAGTCGCTGGAGCTGTGGAACACAATGGAGAACAAATGTATGACGATATCGGCTCACGAGTGTGTGATCTCTGCATTAGCTCAGTCGCCTACGACGGGGATGATGGCGTCTGCAAGTCATGACAAATCCGTAAAGATTTGGAAGTAGAAATGTTTCCTCCTTACTCTTCACCAAAAGAAGAAAAAAGCTGAGAGCTCAGGACTATTTTTGAGTCTAATTCTTTGTTTAATGGGTTTTGTTTGTTTGTCTTGAAAGCAAATTCCAATCTTGTTCTTTGGGGTTTGTCTCTTCTTTGTTGTTGTGATCTCTTATAGTGTTTAGAAGGAGAGAGATATAAGTAATCTCTCTTAAGACCAACCAAAATGTTTAATAACTATTTATAATCAACTAGTGACCCTTCTTTCTCTGCGTGTGAATAGCTTGTGATAAAAGTAAAGTTGCTTCAAGATCTCAATACAAAACTCTATACATAGAAATTGAAAGTTGTTCAAAAAAAAAAAAAATTGAAATTGAAACTACACAAAGAAATTTACAACTTAGGACTAAGAGCTTATGTCGTTCTTCCCCTCATGGTGTTATTTGTTTTATTTACTGATATCTCAACATGTTAAACATTCGTTTTTAAAACCCCCAATATCACATTAATATATATATATATATATATATATATTTATATTTATTGCATGTGATAATGCGAAAGTGAAATATAAGCAGAAGTAAAAAGCACGGTTACGTTTGTGTTTACAATTTACTAAAATAATGTAATTTTATTAAACTTTGAAATTAGCCAAAAAGGGAAGGTAGATAACCAAACAAAAACTAACATGGTCTACATTTCTATAACCGAAAAATTATAACGAATAAATAAAATTGAATGAATATCTAATATATAACAATATACTTAATTATATTTTGATATATAGCTGCAATAATTTTTCTTTGTCATGAATTATTAGTTGCAACGTTTTTGGAGATACAATGGTTTGACTCTTTCTATCACAATATGCTTAGGTTCTAAATTGATATTGGGTTGGCGAGTACACAAATCCTAGGAATTTATAATCAACACACAACTGAAACTTAGAACTCCACAAATAAATTGAAAGAGATCGGAAACACTTCAATAACCACAAAAATCTCGAAACATCAAACCAACCTAACGAATGAGTCTAATAAAAGAAATATTCTCGTTCTCTATATTGACTAAAGGAAAATTGAGGCGATCCAACGTGAATCGATTCAAGAGAACTCAAATCGCAATCCTAGAACCAATAACAATCTTGTAAATCCTACTATGACGCCAACAAACATGAAAGCGATTCAAGAGAACTCAAATCGCAATCTTAGGATCAATAACAATCTCTTTTTTCTTCAAATCTTGGCGAAAACTAAACGATCAAACTCTAATTTGCACGTAGGAAAACATCTCACTAACAATGAAATATGACACTCAAAGACACCGTGCAAGAAGGACATGAGAGGGAAGGAGCAGACAAACGGTTAAGAACCCGAGTACTCTAAAGCTCCAAGAGATCCAGACACACCCGTAAAAAACGTTGGTTGGTGACGGAATGCTACACTGGATAGAAGACCAACTGTTACAACTAGATATAAAAGACTAGAACAAGAAACGACACTGACCAAACTCAAACCTCAAGCACAACAACAACTTCTCTACCTACAAGACGAGTTGGAAACAATAGCAAAATCAAACTCCAACGAAACCATAGAAAATCAGAAAAGATCTCGAAACAGGAACACGAACAACCCGAGATACAAGACTAGACCACGCCATGACCTAAGCTACCAACACACAACCCACAAACAACCAACTAACTACAACGCTAACAACGAAAAGACACCAAACCCAAAACCCATCAACCTTACTCGGACAACCAGGAAGAAACAACAACCCTCAAAAGAAGTGTGGAGACACACCCAAAAGACCATCAAACAAGATCGAAACTAGCCACCTAAGCGCTACGCACATGCCACTAACCAAGCTGGTCAAAACAAGGCAAGACTGAGACACAACGAGAAAGCAGGGCCGGTCTTGAGTTTTACCGGGCAACAAGCGAGAAAGAAAAAAAGGTCGTTTATTCTTTTTTTTGCACGGAGGTCGTTTTATTCTAAAGTACTAAAATATATTTGTGTTTAACCAAAAAAAATTTACAAAAATACTATATATTAAACTAAGTAAATAATCATTCAAAATCATTAAGAGAATTAAAGTATCTAAAGTAGAAAAAAATGCATTCAAATCTATGAAAAAATGAAAGAGTAAACCAATAAAATAAAAAGAACAAAATTTAAAGAAAAATCTGTAAATAAAGAAAAAGGAAAAATAGGTAAGATTGTCTAATTGATGATGTGATTATGAAGTTATAAATATCACAAAATTATTTGAATCGGAATCGTCGTTATGAATCGTGATTTTAGGACTAGTTTCTTTTTTTATAAGGATATGGCATATAACCAAATAGAAAATATCACGGTACTGAAACTGAAAGGAAAATACAAAAGATATAAAAGTTAGGGAAAATCAGAGAACACTGGCTCGACCCTGAGAACTTTTCTCTAAATTGTAGGGTACAAACCATTAGACTATTAACGTATTTCGATAAATTGGGGCTGAAACTTTAATATATAAAATTTGGAGCCGCAAGCATGGGCGAGTTTGGCCCTAGGGTCGGACCTGCGAAAAAGACCAATCATTACCACAACAAATGGCTACTCTCAGCGACATACCCAACCAAGAACCGAAATACACTAGAACCTTGAAACCGGACCAAAGGCAGAGGAAACGTAGCCACTCACTAGAAGATCCCAAGATCGCAAAACCATCACACTGGAAGCACCATAGAAGAGACTCGACAACGAGGAAGGAGGCGTCAACGTACTTGCTAAAAGGGGCATCTTCTCACCGACATCATGGATGCCGCCGGTAGAGGGGGAGGCAACAAACAAAGAAGAGGCGGATCTAGGATTTTACTGTTGTTAATCGCTCTAAACGAGAGAGGATAACAAATATACTGACTTATTGTGATCATATAAGTTCAAAAAAGATAGATATAAAAATTTTTAGACCGTACTATATATGATCGTTTGATTTTATAATGATCAAATTTTTCATTTGTACCATACACTGACTATAATAATTTTTTTTTCAACAACTATAAGAAAATAAGTATAATAATTATGGATTATTCAGAAATCCTCTTATATATTAAAAGAGAAGCATTGGAGTCCACGTGTCAAGCCCACAATTTTTTGATTTTTTTTTTTTAATTNTTTTTTTTAATTTAAAAATTATAACCTCTTAAACTTGTAACCAAACAGATTTGTGTTTAATTATTTTTCAACGGATTATTATTATTCCTGTTGTCAAACATTATATTCTTAATAAAAAAATTATTTAAAATTTTT
>OVAU01004425.1:0-10104 GCA_900406315.1 Biscutella laevigata subsp. laevigata | reverse complement strand
AGCACTCCTGACTTGATTTCGAAGTTGTTGGCTCCAACTGGTGGTANCTCCAACTGGTGGTAGTTGGATTCCATTCTTGTTACCATGCACCCTTGGCTCATTGGTTTCTCCAATTGTCCTAGGAGGATTTGCTGGTCTCCGCTGAGCAGGTGCCACTGGTGGTATTGGAACCTGTGGAATAGGATTTCCATTCCCATCCACGTTCTGATTGTTCATGTTGTTCCCATTGTCAGCCATCTCTTGTTCTTGGAGATAAGCTTGATGTTATAATCTCTGACTTTCTCTTCGAGTTTCTCTGATCTGTCGTTCTAGAGCAGTAATATCCTCATGAATCTGAAATTGATTGCTTGATACTCTAGATCTAGTGGTCATGCACCTGAGAGACAAAGACAAAAATGTTGAACAGTTAGTAAACTATAAAATAAGAAATCTAGTCCCTAGCAAATGTAGAGAACTAATGGATAATTCTACTCCTGATTTGGCAACGCGCCAATTGATAGAATGATATTTTCGGTGTGCAATGTTCTATTCTATTAAGGTTTTATCAATGATGTAGTAAGAAGTTGAGTGATTCAGGTTGTCGAACCAACTTAGGAGGGAAGTAACTCACGAGTTCTATATTGGATTCTACTAAGACTAGATTAAATAGATGAGTTTTTCTGCACTAACAATCCTAAGCAAAAATTTGGTTTAAGATGAATTCAAACGTAAAGGCAACTCGTGGATCAGGGCAATCGAAATAGGCAGTCATTTTCATGATAGCCTGGTTTAATTCACTCATTCAGGTTCATCCTATGTCTACGAATATCGAGTTAAGATTAACTCACTCTCGTGATGGAAACCCCTTTCCTAACATACTACTACACAAATCTCTTGGCAATAAAACATGATTAAGAAGCATTAAACATAATTTCATTCAACAATCAATCAAGAACTTAAACAATCTTTTGGAAAGAATTGATTAACAACCTATTCACTTAGTTCAGGAATTCCATCGAACACCTCTCAGGCGATAAATTTCTATGATCTAGTTTAGATTAGCTACTCCTATTATAAGATTCATGATCAGATTGAGGATATTTAATTGTTTAAGTTCTAAACCATTCCTAGCAATCAAATCAACCTATTTCTTACCCTAATCCATAAGTTATGGAGAACTACTCATAACTCATGCCTGGAATACTTAGAGAATTTCTAGACATGGTTTGTGAGAAGGATTAAGATTAAGGGGAATAGAAATCAATGGCAATCAACAAGAACAAAATCAAACAGGAAATAAAATTGCAATAGATAATTACCAAGTAGTTCTCACACAAGAGAGTTGAGAATATTCAGATCTAAAACTCAAAAACTTAAGAAAACTAGAGTTAAAAACGTATGTAGGGTTTTAGTACTTATGCCCTTTTATACTTGGCCAAAAAAACATTAAAATAAGGAAATAAGTTGTCTCGTTGGGGTCTCCGCCGGTCAGTGCAGACCGTTGCACCTGACCCACTGCATTCCTTTGTAGGCCTCCATCTGATCTCCTCCGATCTGTGCAGACAGTTGCACGTGACCGGCGGGCTTCTTCCGTGGGGTTCTGACGGGTGAGCGCCGGTCTGGCTTGACCGGCGGCCTTGGCCGGCGCGACTCCTCTGTCTGGTACTTAGCCATATTCCACTTTTTTATCGCTCAATGATGCTCCATTACGCTCAGTTCTCCACCTTAGTCTCCTCTGTCCCTGAAATGCCAAATACTATGCAAATGCGACCTAGAAGACTCTAAAATGCATCCTAAACTAGCACAAAACGAATAAAAACCGATACTTAAAACCGTTATTATACACAGACATCATGTACCTGACATTGTGAAAAACAAATGTAGTCCCATATGGATTATCAAATCTCACCGATCCAATGCCCTTGACGTCTGAGTATGTATTGTTTGCCATCCTGACTTTTTCTGAAGAAAGTTGTCTTAGTTCTAGGAAATATTCTTTCTTGGACGTCATGTGAAAGGAACATCTAGTGTTCATTATCCAGTCTTCACTTCCGATGGTGTCCTGCGACAAATTGACTTCTGATGCAATAAGACTAACCAAATCTTTTGCGTCGTCATTGACTGATGTTGATTCTCCTTTAGTATGATGTTGATATTTTCCTTTGTTCGTCTCAATCCATTTGTAGCACTATTTCTTGAAGTGACCTTCTTTCCCTTATATCCAACAAGCCTTCGTGCCATCCTTTGACTTGGATCTTGACTTGCTCCTGCCTTTGCCTCCTTGTTTTCCTCTAGATTCTGATATGCCTCTCACGTAATGCCCTTCTGAGATGCTTCTTGAACCTGATGTATCCTTCGTCTCCTTTTCCTTTGACCTTGCTGCATTTGTTACATCATCAAGACTAATTGCCTCTCTGCTATATTTCAACATTTCCTTCAGTTGATCATATCTTGATGGTAATGAGTTTAACAACAAAATTGCTTGAACCTCCTCAGGAACTTCTATGCTTAAGTGACTTAACTCTCTTACCACTATCAGGAAATCATCGACGTTCTCGTCAATTGTACGTTGTTCTTGCATCATGAATCCTTATAGCTTGAGTTGAGAGTGGACTCGATTTGGCCATGTCTTGGACATGTATAGTTTCTCCAGAAGGCTCCATGTTTATGCCGCAGTTGTACACATCTCGATCTTCCTGAGAACTGAGTCACCTACGCTTATGAATATGAGATGAATAACTTTCTCGCATCTTTCCATTCTTGATTCTTCTAGAGCGATTAGTTTCTTCTTCGCATATGGATCCTCTTTATCGTCTTCAACTGATATTGATTTATCGTTTTTTGGGATCAAGACGTCTTTTAAACCTTGAACTGTGAGGTGTGAATACATCCTCCTTCTCCAGATTGAATACATCCATCAAACCTGTTCACATCAATCGGTGGTGTAGTCATCTTTAACCTCAATCGAAGAACTTCTCTTATCCGATCCTTGCCTGCTATAACCAACGTCGTCGCTCTGATACCAATTTGTCAGGGATTAACCCACTTTAGATCTCGTTTGATCGAAAAGATTTGCGGAAGCTCCGATGATCAAAAGTAGAAAGAAAGCGATAAAGAAACGACACCAGAGATTTATCCATTTAGGTGATCCAAGGAGGAAACACCTACGTCTGGCCGGAGTGAGATCCGAAATTCACTACCTAGCTCAAACTCGAGCAAGAAACTCTCTTTCTACACAGTTCTCTCTTCTTCTTCTCTGTTACTCACACTCGCTTTGCTTTTTCGTTACACTTTTACAACAACTGAAATAACGAACATATAAATGTAAAACACACACGTGTAATACACACGTGCTAAAACTTGAGATTAAGACTAAGAGATAAAACACTCTAGCTGAGACAGAGACTTCGAGACACTTATAGTGATCTTGAACCAGAAGACACAAAACTTTTAGTAATATTGTACTAGAAAACCATCCTTATGGTAATTTGTTAGCATAATAGAACCATTAAAACTACATAAGCTATTGAAACAAAAGGAAGAACAATAGTGATTTAACGAGGTTCGGCCAATATGTCTACTCCTCGGACACAATCACAATATTTCACTATTATGATCAAAGTGAAATTACAAAGAGAGAAATATATTCAATCATTTACTATGTGTTGAGGATTGGTTTCTAATGTTTGAGATAATTCAAATGGAAGGATGAAATGACCTATTTATAGGAAAATGAATGGAAGGGAAGAGAAGCCATGATTCTTTGGTTGGCCACTTACTCTCTACCTACCATAACCGTCCAACCGTCCAAGTGATTTTCTTCATCTACCATTTCCTTTCACACACATAGTAGAGTGGGGTTTGACAATTTTAACAAATCTCCACCTTGGCAAATCCCACTTCATATATCTCTCGTACTCAGATTTTGATCATGTCTTCAAAACAATTTTAAGCTTTCACAATATTAGTCAAGTTCAAGCAATGTTGGAACTTGACAGCAGTCACCACCTTCGTCATCATAAATGCAAGATTTTCAGAAGTGTGAACTTTCTGAATTCTAACTCCACCTTCTATAATCTCTCGTACAAAGTTGTGTCGAATGTCGATATGCTTCATCCTTGCATGATATACTTGATTCTTTGCTATTTTAATAACAATGTGGCTATCAAAAAATATATTAACATAATTTTGTGAGGCTCCTATTTACCAAACAACCCTTGAAGCCAAATTGCTTCTTTTACAACTTTTGTCATATATTCTGCTTCCGCCGTAGATACAACAATTGTTCACTGTAAAGTAGACTTCCAACTGACCGGTGCTTTTGCAAGAGTAAATATGTAAGCAATAGTTCATCGACGCTTGTCCAAATCTTCTGCAAAATCTGAGTCACAATATCCATTAACGAAGTGGTTATTGTCTTGCTCAAATATCAATCCAACATCTACGGTCTTTTGAATATACCGTAGAATCCATTTCACAGCTTTACAGTGCATTCTTATGGATCATGCATATACCTGCTCACCACTCCAATTGCTTGTGAAATTTCTGGTCTCATACACACCATAACATACATCAAGCTGCCAACAACATTGACATATGATACTTTCAACATGTATTCTGCTTCTGTCGTAGATACAACAACCGTTAACTGTAAAGTAGACTTCCAATTGACTGGTGCTTTTGCAAAAGTAAATATGTAACCAATAGTTCATTGACGCTTGTCCAAATCTCCCGCAAAATCTGAGTCACAATATCGAGTAACGAACTGGTTATTGTCTTGCTCAAATATCAATCCAGCATCTACGGTCTTTTGAATATACAGTAGAATCCATTTCACAGCTTTCCAGTGCATTTCTTCTGGATCATGCATATATCTGCTCACCACTCCAATTGCTTGTGAAATTTCTAGTCTCGTACACACCATAACATACATCAAGCTGCCAACAACATTGGCATATGATACTTTCAACATTTATTTTCGATCATCATCATTCTTCGGTGACATAGAGTCATCAAGTTTGAAATGAGGAGGATGTGGAGTACTAATTGGTTTTGGAGTTTTCATTCATGCCAAAAACGTTTTAGTACCTTCTTCAAAAAATTCTTTCTAAGTCAAGCCCCATTTCTTCAGCTTTATGTCTCTTGTGATCCTCATACCAAGAATCTTTTTAGCTTCACTAAGATCCTTAATCTCAAAATCTACTTTCAGTTGAGTCTTCAACTTCTCAATCTCTGTCTGACTCTTGGAAGCAATCAACATATCATCTACATATGATAGAAGATAAATAAAGGATTTGTTTGATAGCTTGCGAAAATACACGCAATTATCGTATTTGCTTATGGTGTACTTTTGCCACATCATAAAATTGTCAAATCGCTTGTACCATTGTCTAGGCGATAGGTCCAAGTCGTATAACGATTTTTCAAGTTTGCATACTAGGTATTTTTTTCCAGCCACTTTGAACCCGTCTGGTTGAACCATGTAGATTTCCTCTTTAAGATCTCCATGTAAAAATACAGTTTTCATCCATTTGGACTAGATCCAAATCCAATTGCACTACCAAAGCCAACAAAATTCGGATAGAAGAATGCTCCAAGACTGGAGAAAATACTTCATTGTAATCAACACCCTCTTTTTGTGCGTAGCCTTTAACCACCAATCTTGCTTTGTAGCAGACTTTATATTTCTCAGGAAATTCTTTTTTTTTATTGCATATACCCATTTGCACCCAATTGCCCTTTTCTCCTTCGGGAGACTAGTCAATCTCCACGTTTGATTCTTGTGAAGGGACTGCATTTCTTCCTCCATGGCCATTCTCCATTTTTCTTCATCTGAACTACGAATTGCTTCAGTGAATGTAGTAGGAATACCTTCAATTATAACTCGAAGTGCGAAAACCACATATCATCAAAACAAGCAGGTCATTTTATTGTTCTTTGTGGCTTTCTTCTTGCAATTGGTTCAAACTGCTGAGGAAGTTATTGGGCTTGAACTTATTATTCCTCTGATTCTTCTCCGGGAATAGAAGAATCATAGAAGAATCATATTCATCTGTTGGAATCATCATTGTATCAAAATCCACCGGCTTTGAATTTTCATTTGATTTCTTCATGTTCTCCTTCTTAAACATAGTAGATTCATCAAAGGTAACGTCTCTACTCAAAACTATCTTCTTTGTTTCCGGACACCAAAAACGATAACCTTTTATACCAGAACTTAACCCCATAAAGACTGCTTTTTTTGCTCTTGGATTCAACTTTGACTCCTTCTCATGGTACGTAGTATACAATGGAGCCAAATATATGGAAGGACTCATAATCAGTTGCAGGTTTCCCATACCATTTCTCAAAAGGCGTCTTACCATCATTAACACTTGATGGTAAACGATTAATGAGGTGATATGCATGTGTAACTACTTCAACCCAAAACTCTTTATCCAATCCAGCATGGGATAACATGCACCAAACTTTCTCCAGTAATGTTCGGTTCATTCGTTCTGTCACCCCATTTTGTTGTGGGGTATACCTGACAGTGAAGTGTCTTTTTTATGCGTTCGCCTTCACAAATTTTGAAAATGAATCATTTTTTTATTCTCCGCCATTATCTGTGTGAAGACATTTGATCTTCTTGCTTGTCTGAGTTTCCATCATTTTCTTCCATTTGACAAAGACTTCAAACACTTCATCCTTCTTCTTCATCGTGTACACCCATATTCTACGAGAGTAATCATCCATAAATATGACATAGTAATGCTTCCCTCCTAACGAGCTTGTCTTAGAAGGGTCTCATACATCAAAGTGAACGTAATCCATTATGCATGTTGTCTTATGGATTGTTGTTCCAAATTTCACTCTTGTCTGTTTGCCCTTTGTACAATGCTCACAAAAATCTAACTCAAAGGTGTGCACCCTTTCAACAGTCCTTGATTAATAGTAATTTCAAGGATTTTTCTCCATCATGTCCTAATCGTATATGTCATAACTTAAATGCTTTAGGACTTTAATCACCAATAGAAGTAGTTTGCTACTACGTCAACTTCACTATCACCAAGATAGTAATACAAGTTGTTCTTGTGTTCAAGAGCCTTTTGATACCACACATGCACCAAAAATGATCTTCATAATACCATTATTCGATCTCACTTGAAACCCATTTGATTCTAGGATTCCCACAGAAATGAGATTTTTCGTCAATTTCGTTACATAACGAACACCTGTTAAAGTGAAGACTGATCCATCTTGATTTTTCAAACGAATTGAACCAATCCCCAACGTGGTAAGGGTAGTATCATCTGCAGTGTAGATGACACAATCTACAACCTTCTTCTGGTCAAAGAACCAATCTTGATGATGACACATATGGTAGCTACAACCTGAATCTAATATCCATACTCCAAGAGAACTTGTCGATGACATAAAGAGTGAATACTCAAAATCTTCACACTCGGCTACGCTTGACTCCAGTATGGACCTTCCTTTATCATGTTTGCCCTTATTTTTCAATTTTCGGCAATCTTTCTTCCAGTGTCCTTTCTCCCGACAAAATGCGCATTCATCTTTGGCTGCTCTCGACTTCGATCTCCCTTTGTTTCCAGCTTTCTGATATTGTGGACGACCTCTTGCTATCAAAGCTTCAAATTTCTCACATGAGCCTTCTTGCATATCTTTCCTCCTTAATTCATAATTGTATAGGGCCGCACATACTTCACTAAGATTTACTTCAACCTTCCCATGAAGCAGAGTAGTTTCAAGAAACCCAAACCCTTCAGGAAGTGATGCCAACAACATCAAGGCTAAATCTTAGTCTCTGAAGCTCTCATCCATATTCAGTAGGTCAATGACCAACTGATCAAAGTTGGTGATGTGAGCATTCATAGTAGTGTCAAGAGTATAAGTGTAACGAAATAGTCTTTTCTTCATGTGGAGTTTATTTTGACTATTTTCCTCAAGAATTTTTCTTCTAGTGCCATCCATAACGTACGTGCAGAGGTTCTTTCAAGAATGCATACCTCTGCTCTCTGGAGAGACATGATCGAATTATCCCACATGCCAACATATTCATCGTCTTCCAATCTTTCTCTTCTATTTCTTTTGGTTTTTGTTCTTCGACAGTCATGTATAGACCTTGTTGAAACAAAGCGTCTAAGACCTCACTTTGCCACATTCTGAAATGCTCGGTGCCATAAAAAACTTCTACCAACAATCTTGCATTTGCCACATGAGCTCTCGCCCAAATAGGTGATGAACTTGTGGCCATGTTAGTTTTTTGTGGACTTCTTTTTCGAACAAAATTTTTCAATAGCTTAAAAAATGGTTGGATATCTTTTCTGTTGTGGAAGATCAGATTAAACTGCAACCACATAACATACTCAGAATAACCAAGCTCTGATATCAATTGAAGCGAAAGCGTTATTATAGCTAGCATAATATTATATTAGAAAATCACCCTTGCGGAAATTTGTTGATACAATATAACCACTAAGACTATATAAGCTATTGAAACAAAAGGAAGAACACCATCGATTAACCGAGGTCCGACCAATATGTCTACTCCTCGGACACAATCATAAAATTTCACTATTATGATCAAAGTGAAATTACAAAGAGAGAAAGAAATCCAATCATTTACAATAGGATTAATTTCTAATGTTTGGGGTGATTCAAATGTAAGGATAGAAGTACCTATTTATAGGAAAATGAATGGAAGGGAAGAGAAGCCATATTTCATTTGTTAGCCACCAACTCTCTACCTACCATAATCGTCCAAATAATTTTCTTTATTTACCATTTCCTTTCACACACATTGTAGAGTGGGATCTGACATTTTTAACAAGTTTATATATATCCTGGTGTTATCATAGGATGTAGCTATTGACAAATGTGTGTATATACATATTAATTATACGCTACTAAATAAAATCTAATATATAAACGAAGAAGAGATTTTCTCGTAGCTTTAGCACGTAACATCCTCTTCTCCCCATTAACAATAATTAAAAAGATATAACAGAAGAGTCATAGGGACTTGCAAACGTTTATCTTTTCTCCTTCCCAAAAAATCGATTCATTTTTCTTTTTAATTTCCTTGTTTGTTACTCCTCTCACAAACCTTATTCTTTTTTCTTGGTCGGCACAAAATTCACAGCAATACTCAAGAGTGTTAACTTTTAGCTAACCTTTTTCTATCAAATATTTATATCTAATGATATGCATTGATATTCATGGTTTTAATACACGGTTTTCATTCGTATTTCAATAGTTTATGTTGCATTTAAAGTTTTTTAGGTTGTATAGCATTTTACATTTCAGGTGAGAAATCGAGCTTAAACCAAAAAACGGGTCAAAATGGTGCAAAAGAAGCAAAGGTGAAGAAAAGTCAACATTTTCAGAGTTGACCAGCAGACCAGAGGAACCACACCGGTGTCAACACCGGTGTCATGACCGGTGTGACCTCTTAGAACCAGCTGATGTGTGTGTATTTTAACGGTTTTAAGTATCGAGTTTCATTCGTTTTGTGCTAGTTTAGGATGCATTTTAGAGTCTTCTAGGTCGAATTTGCATAGTATTTGACATTTTAGGTACATAGAAGACTAAGGTGGAGAACTGAGCACAACTAAGCACTATGGAGCATTATTGAGCGATAAAGGATTGAAATATGGCTAAGTCCCAGACAGAGGAGTTGCGCCGGCCAAGGCCGTCAATCAAGCCAGACCGGCGTGCTTCAAACAAGGAGTTCCGTAGCAGCCCCACCGGCCAAGCCCGCCGGTCAAGCAGACCGGCACAAGTAAAACAGGAGCATTCAGGGAGAGAACGCCGGTCAACCTACACCGACGTGCGTCCATCAGACCCCACTGCATCATCTTCGTCGGACACGTGCAACGGGGTGTGTCTCACTGGCGTAGGTCAAACAGGAGGCTCCGGAGGGAGACCGCCGGTCAAGTGCACCGGTCTGCACTGACCNTTTTTATGTTTTATTTTGGCCAAGTATAAAAGGGCCCAAGAACTAAAACCCTAATATCAAGTTTTATTTTCAATTTTTCAGTTCTTAGAACTCTCTCATAGGGGAGACTACTATTGAGATCCCTGGATTACTTGATCAAGCTATTGCAATTTAATTCCATCTTT
>OVAU01004424.1:0-10105 GCA_900406315.1 Biscutella laevigata subsp. laevigata | reverse complement strand
CCCTTATTAGATTGGCATCTCTGCTGATTTAGTAAGAAAAAACATAGTTATTACTGCAACATCGATTCCTTCTTGACCAGTAAAGTTATCGGCTCCTTGATCAACGGTAGATATTTCAGAACCTATCACTAGTAAAAAAACAGTTAGAGTCATGCCAATTTTCGTGGGTATAAGAGCTTTTTCGTGGCTATAGAGACTTAGCTATGAAAATATTCGTGGGTATTTTTTGCCACAAACTCTTTTCGTGGGTTTTCGGTGGGTATGAATTAAAAAATAAAAATTATGTATCTATTCTATTAAAACATGGTTTATCTACTTATAAAGTCATATTGAACCATTTTATTTAATGACTAGACAAATAAAATTAGATATATATTCATAACATAAAATATTTAATTGAATTAAAATAAAATAAAATAAAAATATATAAAACTCACAAGTTCACGTGCATATAGCTACAAGTTGGTTAGATATTGAGATTTTTTAGGATTAATAGTAGATGATTAAATAACTAACCTATTATTTTCTAAAAATATATTATATACATCAAATAAAAATTAGTTTTTCTTCTTTTGTTTTGAATATTTACCATATATATTTCGTAATCTAAACTAAAAATATTTTAAAATCTAATTTGCTGCATCATAAATTCCATCAAATATAAAATTTATTTTAAATAAAACAGTAATAATAACTAAAAACATATCAATCACGGGCTAAAGTATGTCGGTTGAATCCTTCAATAATGAATTTATTTACATTAAAGCAAATCATATTTTAAAAACAATTTATTGAATTGACACATAATATAACTGAAATTAGTAATTAAATAATAAAATACTATGCGACTATAATTTAAAGTATCAAATTAATTTCAAAATAAAAAAATACCCGCGTTAAGCGCGTGATTGAGTCTAGTTACTTATTAAAATACTAAAAAATTAAGAACCAGTGGCTGATGCAGCCGGTGGCCAGTCATCGCGGTGAACCTACCCTCGACGCCAGCGGACAATGCGAGCACAGATGCTTGGTGACCACTGTACCAACTTGACATTCTTGTACAACTTTAGCATAACTATTATATATACTAGATTAAAAGCGTTTTAGTTTTATTTGTTTGGTTATAATTGGTTTGGCTCGGGTTTAACCGATATGTTAGTGTGATGTAATTGATAGTGTGACCATATAGAGATAAATTATTTATTGGTTTAGTTTGGTTCAGATTATTTGTGCTTCAATTTATTTGGTCGGTTAATTTTGGTTCGGTTAAGTAAAAAGCATGTTTCTCAAAAATTTTAAATTTATCGGTTTAGTTCGATTCGGACTATTTAAGATATAATTATATAAATATGTTTAGTATATTCTTGTATATATATATATATATGTGTGTGTGGAAAAGATGATTATTTTGAAATGATAAGGGTTTGATAAGGGTTTGATAAGAGTAATACTTCATATAGTATCGTCTCATCTCTCGCCTTGTCGATTTAATTAATTTTTAATAGTTTATTTTTCAATTTATTTTTATCTATATATTTAAATATTATTTTCCACTAGTTTCAATAATCAATTTATTTTGCTCTAAATATTTATTCATTCATTGTTAATAGTTTTAGTTTACAATTTATTTTGTTTTACATATTTATTCATTTTTTTCTACATATTTATTCATTCTTTTTAAATAATTTAATATTTTTAATTTGTTTTTATTCAAATATTTATATTTATTATATTTATTTTTTCATTTTTATTCCTTTGTGGTTTAGGGTTTAAAGTTTATTTAAGAGTTGGAGTTTAAGAGTTTAGAATATATGATTTATGATTTAGTGTTTAGAATTTTGGGTTTATGATTTAGGGTTTAAAATATATGATTTTGAGTTTAAAGTTTTTAGTTTATAGCTAAATGTTAGAGTTTTAGAGTTTGGGGTTTATAATATATAATTTATAGTTCTGAATTTTAGGTTTTGAGTTTTTACTTTAGAGTTTAGAGTTAATTGTTAGAGTTTAAGAGTTTAGGGTATATGGTTTAGGGTTTTAATTTTGTTTTGAAAGTTTTTGTGGTTTATTCGTGGCAAATTTGTGGCTATTTTGCTTAGCCGCAACATATTTTGTGGTTTTTTCGTAGCTATATTAGCCACAAACACAATTCGTGGCTACATTAGCCACGGACACTTTTCGTGGCAATTCCGTGGATCTTTGCCACGACTAGCCATGAAAAAACACGAATTTTTTAAATTTATTTTCGTGGCTTTTTTGTGGGTTTACCTTTTAGCTACGAAAATTTTCGTAGCTTTTCGGTGGCTATATGCAAAAAATTTACTAGTGAGTGCCACAGTTCAAACATGTTTGCGATCTTCATCATTATCATTTACTCTGTCAGAAAGTGGACGCCATAACCCGGGTATTATATTGTTTTCTGCAGAAACAAATTCATTAAAAAGAAAAACAGTCTGAAAATTTCACATCTCTAGAAACAAAAAACTCCAATGTTTTTAGATCATACAATCTCCATCCTTTTTTATCATAAAGATAGCCCAGAAAGCACATTTTCTGGTTCTTGAGGCAAACTTGTCTCCTCCTTGATTATGGGCATAACATAAGCTACCAAACACCCTTAGATGATCCATACTTGGTGCTTGTCTCTATAACTCCTTGTAAGGTGTAATGTTTCCTAAAACTGAATTTGGAGTTCGATTGATCAAATAGGCAACTATGAGAGCAAACTCTCCCCAAAACTTGATAGGTAAACTTGCTTGAAAACGTAGTATTCTGACAACAATTAGAACGTGCATGTGCTTTCTTTCTACTCTACCATTATGTTCGAGAGTTCATACACAAGACATCTCATGTATTACTCCATTTCATTGAAAGAAATGAGAAAAAATATGAAAAAATATTTAGTAATTTATCGTATCTTCTTGGTAATCTATTTCGAGATCTTATATTTAGTGTGAAAAAATATGAAGAAAAATGAGAAACCTCTTCGATTAAACTTGCTGCAACAAGAAATCCTTCCACTTTTACTAATTTTTTAATTTACATTTCAAATATTTCATAAATCGCTCGAAAATATAATTCATCTAAACTACACAAAACCTCTTAACAACATTTTTGTGAAAGATGAATTGGAAGATGTTACACTACATAATAAAATTAAAAAGATCTTCGTTAAGCTATAGACTTCAATTTATATTGTTCCTTCTTCCAAATATGTATACAAAGTAAGGAAAAAAATATATAGAAAAAGGTATGTAATTAGGAGGAAACTGAAATTAGGTACTTGCAAATTAATAATATTTATTTTTATTATATATAGTTAAGAACTCTACTAAAAAAAAGAAATCTCTGAGTTTTTCGGAGGCGACCATGTGGACGATTCTAGGTCTTTTCTCTCGTCTCTTCGGTCATGTCGTCGCTCTTGCCGGGGGTGGCCCTCCCCATGCTTCTTCGCTCACTCCGCTGGTAGTTCCCACCTCCGTTGAGCTGTTGGCGATCCCGACTTCTCTGTTGTGTCCTCAACAAGCTACACAGACTTCTCTCCCGATGTTGGTTTCCGATCGTGCTTTTCCACCCTTGTCTTCTCTGGCGATCCCAGTTGCAATAGTCCCTCAACGCCCTGGTAAGGAGCTCGCGTCAGCAGCGCGAGTTGTGGCCCCGACTAGCTATAAGAAAGTTGGCTCTGGTTCGAGTAAGAACTCTTGGGCCTGCGCTGTCTCCGCTTCGACCCTCAATAAGTACCCTGTCCGTGATCTCGTTCTACAGTCTGGTCGAGCTTCCTCGACCACCCCGGTGGAGCTTCTCTCTATCACTGAGTCGTTGTGGCAACATTATCTTGTGGGGCGATTTCTTGATACTGCTCTTCATGTTGCTAAGCTACATATGATTGTTAACAAGATTTGGGTCTGTGGTCCAAAGTCTTCAAATATTGATAATGAAGTTATTGATGACAAGACCCTGAAATTTATCGTGGTAGATGCCTCCATGCGAGCTCGCATTCTCCGTAGGGGTCTATGGAATATTGCAGGCGTTGGTGTGCTTTTTTCTAAATGGACTCCCGCAAGGTTGGTTAATCAACCTGTTTTAACTTTGATACCTCTCTGGGTGGTCTTCAAGGTTATGCCAGTCAATTTATACTCAGATATAAGTATCAGTTTGCTCGCGAATCACGTTGGAGATCTCGTCACCTTCATGGTTCAACAGAAGCTTGCGATGATATAACTGAGGCAAAAAATTTCGTCGATCTTGATCTAACAAAGCCGTAAGTTCATGAGATACAAGTCTACGGGATCTGAACCACTGGCCTTTGTTAGTGTTAGCTATCCATGGCATCCTTCCCATTGATCCCGATGTTCGAAGTGGGGGCATAGCCTCGAGGAGTGTAATGCGATAGCTGGTGATCCTGCAGCCCCTCCAGTTGATTCTAACGTTGGTCTTGCAGCTTTCCATGAGACGAGAGAATCGCCAAGAAACATGGTGTAACCAGTGATGGAACACCTCGTATCAGGACAAGACACCCAGTCCGAATCTGCAAAAGCTCGAAGCTTCAGAGATGAAGCAAAGTAGAAAGACCTTGACCAACCGAACCTTTCAAGTAACGAAGAACTTTATGAACGACCTGTAAATGACTGTCACGAGGCGTCGAAGAGAACTGACAAAGCACAGTCAAGGCATAAGCAATGTCAGGTCGGGTTATAGCAAGATACATCAATTTCCCGACAAGCTTCCGATAACTCTTCAGATCAGGTAACAAAGTGCCTATGTCTTTGGAAAGTTTGACAGAAGCATCCATAGGCGTCGAAGACGGTTTGCAGGCCAACACTCATCTAAGAGCCCCAATATGTACTTGCGCTGACACAACACAATACCACTTGAAGATCGAGCCACCTCGAGGCCAAGAAAATAGCGCAACTAACCAAGATCACGTAACTTGAAATGAGAAGCCAATCCCTCTTTGAACGCAATAACAGCAGAGTCATTATCACCAGCAATCAGGATGTCATCAACATAGATGAGAACCGCCAAATACGCCTGAGAATTATTCTTCACAAAGAGAGTGTGATCGCAACTCGATTTCTTGAATCTCATACCAAGTAAAGTTGAGGATAGTTTGAGATACCATTGCCGAGATGCTTGCTTCAAGCCATATATAGACTTGTGAAGACGACAAACAGCATTCTCTGGATAAGAAACTCCCTGTAAATCAGTGTAACCTAGAGGCAGTTTCATGTAAATTTCCTCATCCAAATCTCCATTGAGAAAGGCATTGGAAATATCAAGCCGAGAAAGAGACCAATTCTTTGTGACAGCAACATCAATTAGTATACGAACTATAGAGAGCTTAGAAACAGGTGAGAAAGTCTCTCCATAGTCGACACCTTCTACTTGAGTGTATCTCTGTACAACAAGCCGCGCTTTGTAGCGTTCCAGCTCTGCATCAGAAAGATATTTGATTTTGTAAACCCACTTACATCCAATAGCAAATTTACCTTCAAGAAGACAACAAATAGTCCAAGTCCCAGTCCTTTCAAGTGAACCAATTTCATCAATCATAGCATCACACCACAAATGATCCAACTTAGCTTCCAAAAATTTCTTGGTTCATGGATTTTGGTGATAGCATTAATAAAGGCACGAAATGGTTCAGATAAATACGAATAAGAAACGTAGTTTGCTATGGGATATAAGATAGTACTAGTGTATTATAACAATGAAAATCTTTAAGATGGAGGGGTGGTTTCTTTGGTCGTTGATATTTCGGTCCAAAAGGAAGCAAAATCTCAGATGATGACACATTTTGATGAGAATGTGTATCAGAAGACACCTGCTGCGGAGGCATAGTGCCAATGGGAAGAAAGGAAATATCATGAGGGAAAAAGTCTTTAACATCATCAGTGAGAGGTGATGATCAGAAAGGAAAAATATCCTCATGGAAAAGAACATGGCTGGAAATCGAAACCGAATTAGTCTCAATGTTTAAGAGTTTGTACCCCTTATAACCCGTGGGATATCCTAAGAAAATACAAGCTTACTGGTACTTTCAAAGTTTGGCATGAACGACTAGGGCATCCTGGTTCAGTNTTAGTTATGTTTCTAGGGGAAGTAGAGCTATAACAAAGACAACCAAACGTCTTAAGATCATCATACTCAGGCGGTTAACCCATTAAGATCTCATATGGAGATTTGTTCTCTAAGACAGGAGTTGGAAGTCTATTGAAAAGAAACGTAGCAGTTAACACACAATCACCCCAGTAAACCATAGGAACCTTAGATTGAAACAAAAGAGACCTAGCTACATTCAAAATATGTTGATGCTTTCTCTCTACCACCGAGTTTTGCTCAGGTGTCTCAGGTTAAGAATGATATGCCATAATCCATTTCTTCAAGTAAAACTCAGTGAATTTTAGTTCTAATGCATTATCAGACCTAACAGATTTGACTTTAGTATTGAATTGAGTTTCAACTAGTTGTATGAAATCATGAAATATATGTAACACATCAGACATATGGCGCAATAAAAACACCCACGTTGCTCTACTATGATCATCCACAATAGTCAGAAAGAAACGATAACCATCAACAGTNCATTATCAGACCTAACAGATTTGACTTTAGTATTGAATTGAGTTTCAACTAGTTGTATGAAATCATGAAATATATGTAACACATCAAACATATGGCGCAATAAAAACACCCACGTTACTCTACTATGATCATCCACAATAGTCAGAAAGAAACGATAACCATCAACAGTGGGAACTGAAAATGGACCCCAAGTATCGATATGCAGCAAATCAAAGTTAGCATCACAAATATTTTGACGATTCTTGAAAGGTAAATGCTTCTGTTTAGAGAGATGACACACATGACAAGCATCCACAGGCATTTTATTAAGAGTATTCTTAGGTAAACGAAGAACATTAGCCAAACTGTCTATCTTATTATGAGAAGGGTGTCTTAGACGTCTATGCCAAGTATCATGAGCAACGACAACATTCGTAAAAGTAGTATAAGTACCTAGAAAACAGACAGGTTTGAGACTACTATCAACATCAAGAACATATAAGTTGCCAACTTGACTACCTTGACCAATCGTCAATCCCCGAGAAACTCCCTGAATAAAGCAACGATTAGCAGAGAACATGATTTCACAATTCAAAGTCCTAGTTAGAACACTAACACTTAAGAGATTAAACTTGAAAGCAGGGATGTAAAGCACATCATGCAGAGAGAGAGCCTCAGTTAATTGAACATAGCATATGCCGTCTATACTCACTGTGTATCCATTAGGAAGGGTGACATAAGTCTTATCTAGGGGTTTATATTCAGTAAACCAATCTTTGTTATGACAAACATGGTGAGTAGCACCTGAATCCACTACCCAAGTCCTATGAGACATATTCGATTTCGGAGATATAGAAGAGACAAGCATGTCATGAGATTTGTTTTTGAAAAGAGTGAAAGAATCACTAGAATGTATACCTGAAATTTGAGCAATAACAGGTACAGAAGTAGAAGCTGCAGTTGTTTTGGTTGATGGCGTGACAGTATTATTGTGAAGATGGTTACNAAGTTGTTATTGAAAAGAATGAAAGAATCACTAGAATGTATACCTGAAATTTGAGCAATAACAGGTACAGAAGTAGAAGCTGCAGTTGTTTTTGGTTGATGGCGTGACAGTATTATTGTGAAGATGGTTACTCAAGTAAGAGATCATGGACTGAATGTGTTCTTTGGTCATATTATCACAAGCAAGCGTCTACATCTGTTCCCTGTCTTGCGTTGGATCTCCTGTACTAACAACCAAATTAGTATTACCAATCGACTGAGCCTTCTTTGGCTTCATCATCCCAGGAGGATACCCATGCTTCTTGTAGCATTTATCAGCAGTGTGACCAAGGCGAGAACAGTAAGAACACTTCGGCTTGTGTGAATTGCCATTAGACATCAAGACCTGACTCTGAGCAGTAGTGGAATCACTCTGAATCTGAAAAGTAACAAGATGAGAAGCAGCACTATTTGAAAATCCCACAATCCTCNGAGCCTTCTTTGGCTTCATCATCCCAGGAGGATACTCATGCTTCTTGTAGCATTTATCAGCAGTGTGACCAAGGCGAGAACAGTAAGAACACTTCGGCTTGTGTAAATTGCCATTAGACATCAAGACCTGACTCTGAGCAGTAGTGGAATCACTCTGAATCTGAAAAGCGACAAGATGAGAAGCAGCACTATTTGAAAATCCCACAATCCTCTGACTCTCATCCTGATCCAACATATTGTATATTTCTGTGAGCTTTGGCATAGGCTTCATATTGAGAATTTGACCTCAATTGTTGGCAAAGTTATCATTTAGCCCCATGAGAAACTGAATGACCTTGTTTGTTTCTGCTTCCGCAAGAAGTTCCTTGACATGATCACATTTACACCTCTTCGCAGAATTAGACTTTGTGTTCGAAAGTTGTTCCCACAATGTCTTCTTCTTTGTGTAATAAGTAGATAAGTCAAGAGTTCCTTGCTTGAGATTAGCAATGGACTGTTCCAACTGATACTTCCTCGGTAAATTACTCACACGAAACCTTGTAAACAAATCTCTCCACATCTCAACGACATCATCATAATACAATATGTTGTCATAAATTTCACGATTCACCACATTCATTAACCAAGCTTTATATTGCATATATTCCAAATCTGAAACATAGAATCAGATTCTTCAGGTCTAGACAGAGATCCATCAACAAATCCAATCTTATTTTTAGCATCAAGACTAACTTTCATAGCTATAAACCAGTTGTTGTAATTAGATCCGTCAAGAACCTGACTGACTATACNAACTATACTCAATCTAGGGTGATTGGAAGCATGAAGAAAGAAATGACTGTGAACATTATCATAAGATTCCATTCCAGAGAAGATCGAGCCAACGATACCTTGATTAGTTACCTGATGCGGAATGTGAGCAACATTTGGTTCTGGATCAACTCNGACTATACTCAATCTAGGGTGATCGGAAGCATGAAGAAAGAAATGACTGTGAACATTATCATAAGATTCCATTCCAGAGAAGATCGAGCCAACAATACCTTGATTAGTTGCCTGATGCGGAATGTGAGCAACATTTGGTTCTGGATCAACTCTAATGGACGATTCCTCCGTTTCTTCATGACAGAGACTTTCGATTCACTCAAGACATCTTGACTTCTGAGTTTCTTTCCTTGTTTCACCATCACAAACTACCAAAACGAAGATTTGACGAAAACTTCGAAAGTAGCTGCAAAATTCTGCGATAGCGAAGCCTAGAGCTGAAAGAACCGATCGAAACACGCTGGGAAAGGAAAACGAACCTCAATCGAGCAAGAAGAACTCGAAAACAAAGAGAAATGAAGATCAGAGAAATGAGCGAAGCTTAGCTCTGATACCATAACAGTTTTGAATATGTATTATGATTTATTCAATTCTCCTCAAATGAGAAACACTGTACAATTGTGTTTATATACAATCACTAAACCGAAATGGTATAAGCAAAATAGATATAAACCGAATCAAAGCTAAACCAATATGTACAATGTTAATACTTATGCAATACGTTATAGTGGCTTTTAACGGTTAACTCTCAATTTTTCTTCTAACAAAACTCAATTATGATATCGAGACTAGCATAATTCTATATACACAAGAGAACGAATTGAATTGTAAGATTGGTTCTCTCTACTGGTTAGAAGTTCGTTCCTGAATTTTTAAGACATCATACGTTCTTGAATGTCTAATATATGTGGGATTAGCAACTTATTGATTTCGAACTTTTGGAAATCTTATACGCAACCTATAAAAAAGGTAAAGGATTCCTCATATGTGATTTTGGTTTTCTATTCATGAAGTGATAACAAAACTAGTTTGTATCAGAAAATGCGGTGGATACTCCGTGAAAAGTCAATCCAAAAACATCGTTCATGTGTAATTGAAGATCGTTCTTCTTTTTCGAGCAGTCTTGGCTAGGAAATCTGTTCTAACATTTGCTTTTCTCAATTCATAAATCAGAACCATGTGATTTTAGTTATGAATCATAGTTTCATATCTTATATAATAAGACAAGGTTACAAATAAGTGA
>OVAU01004420.1:0-10107 GCA_900406315.1 Biscutella laevigata subsp. laevigata | reverse complement strand
TTATATAGGTTAAAATAGATTTTTTGAAACGAATATAAAATCTCGNATATTATATAGGTTAAAATAGATTTTTTGAAACGAATATAAAATCTCGATTAAAAATATCTTTAAAAGTCTCACATCGCTTAAAAAAAGGCAAAGATGAGTCAATCCTATAAATAAGCAAATATGTTGTGAATGATTAATTGCAAGTCTAAAACTTGATTTATTCAACACCCAAATTATACAATTCTTTTTTTTAATCTATTTTGTTTGTTGGACCAAAAATTAGGTTATAATAATTTAAATATTTATATTTCAAAGAAAAAAACTATTGAAACATAAATTTTGTTTCTTAAGAAAATATTATACTTATAATAATTTAAAATTAGTTTTTATATTATATAGGTTAAAGTAGATTTTTTGAAACGAATATAAAATATTCATTAAAAATATCTTTAATAGTCTCACATCGCTTAAAAAAAAAGCCTGAGATGAGTCAATCCTATAAATAAGCAAATATGTGTGAATGATTAATTACAAGTCGAAAACTTGATTTATTCAACATCCAAATTATAGAAATCTGTTTTTTTTAATCCAATTTGTTTGTTGGACAAAAAAATTAGGTTATAATAATTTATTTTTTTCTATTATAAAGAAAAAGAAATTATTTGAATATAAAATTTCGTTTTTAAGAAAATAATATACTTATAATAATTTAAAATTATTTTTAATATATTATAGTTGTTAAAATAGATTTTTTGAAACAAATAAAATATCCTATAAAAATATATTTAAAAGTCTCACAACGCTTAAAAAAAGAAAAGACAAAGATGAATTAATCCTATAAATAAGAAAATATGTTGTGAATGATTAATTGCAAGTCGGTAGCTTGATTTATTCAACATCCAAATTATACAATTTTTTTTTATATCTAATTCTTTGTTGGACCATACAATTAAGTTATAATAAAATAAATATTTATATTTAAAATAAATAAAATATTTAAATACTTTAATTTCGCTTTTTAGATATTATACTTAGAATAATTTAAATTAAGTTTTTAAAATATATTTTATAGGATTTAAATAGACTTTTTGAAACTAATATAAAATATTCAATAAAAAATATGTTTACAAGTCCTACATCTTTTGAAAAGGTAAAAGACAAAAGATTAATCAATCTTATAAATAAGCAAATGTGGTTTGAATGTTGAATTACAAGTTAGAAACTTGATATTCAACATCGAAATTATAAATTCTTTTTTTTTAATCAAATTTGTTTGTTGAACCAAATAATTAGGTTATAATAATTTAAAAGATTTAAATTTAAAAGGAAAAATACTTGATTTATGAAAAAACTCCACATTGACTAATTATGTAATCATATGACATGAATAAATTCTATAAATAAGTAAATATATACACACTAAATATGTGCACACTAAAAATATATTTTAAGATAATTCCACATTAAATGTTTTATTAAAATATTAAACTTTCAAAAATATATTTAAATATTTTTTATCAATATTTAAATTATCACCATATAAATTTAATATAAATAAAATTAATAAAATAACAAAAAAATAACTCCGCCTACAAGGCTGCTAATAATCTAGTATATATAAATCTAATGGCGCCATTTACAATAAGTTCAGGAATATAGAAACAAGTATAACACTTAAATACAGCCACGTTTCGAGATCACCTTTTAGATTCCATAGAAGAGGGAGTCGTTTTTTAGAAGACTTTACCATTAAGATAGTGAAACACTTTCTTCATCAGTGGCCTCGCTTCTGCAGATCGGGTTGCACATAGAAGTCCAATTTTCAGAAAAAAGTAACATTTCTCGAGCCTCCAATTCCTCTCTATTAATTCTCATGTCGCATCTTTGCGATAAATCTCCATTCTTGAAACTTGAAGCACCCAATTCACCAAACTTATCTCTTCTGTATTGGGATTTAAGCTATGTAAATATGTTCCATATCAGGAATTGTTCTTACTGGTCTTTTACTTATGCATCTCTGTAACACGATTAGGTTTGTACAATTGTATATAACAGAGAGCTTAGCCTCCATATCAAATAAGAGAAAACCTTCTATTGATCTTGGTATTCTTGACATGGTATCAGAGCAAGAATACACAGAACTTGCTTGATTTTTTTCGATTTCTTTCACACTCTGTTCCTTGACCTCTCCTTCTTCTTATTTACATTCGGCCTACTTGATCAATGACAGACGACACTTCGAGAGTTGAGGTTCACCGGAAGACTATCTCTCCTTATGATCTATCATCGAGTGATAATCCGGGGATCCTCATCTCCCAACCTCTGCTCAAAGGATCAAACTACACCGAATGGTCTGGAAATCTGAAGACAACTCTCAAGGCAAGGAAGAAATTTGGTTTTGTGGATGGGACGATCCCTGAACCTGCTGCAACTTCCGCTGATTATGAAGATTAGTGGACTAATAATGCTTTGATCTTATCTTGGATAAAGTTCACCGTTGCTGAGAACGTTCGATCGAGTCTCTCGAATTTTGACAAGGCTAGCGAGTATTGGGATCATATCCGACGCCGCTACTTTGTTAAAAACGGTCAACGTGTGCAACGCATCAAGACCGAGATTGCAAACTGCCGTTAGAATGGTCAGTCGATAGAAGTATACTATAGTCGCCTGATGCAACTCTGGACTCAGTTAGCTGAATTCAGACAATCGCGGACCTGCACCTGTGCGATTGGCATCGAAAGAGAGAAAGAACGTCAGGAAGATAAACTTCACGAGTTTCTCACTGGCATTGATGAGACAATGCACGGTACTGTGAAATCGAGTCTCCTGTCACGTGATCCTTTGCCTTCGATCGATGAAGCATACTCTGTTCTGATGCAGGACGAAGATTTTAAACAAACGACACGTTTGAGTGATGAAACTACAGATATAATGGCTCACGCTGTTCGAGCTCCGCCTATGCACTCGAATAACGCTCCGGGAACTTTTCTCTCTCGCGAGGAGAGAATGAAACTGGTATGCACGAGCTGTGGCAGAAATGGCCATCTAGCACCTAACTGCTTTCAGACCTTGGGATATCCAGAGTAGTGGGGTGACCGTCCTCGTAGCAAACCAGCTACTTCTCGTGGGCGTGGACAGACCCAGGCTGCTCTAAGTCGTGTGACTACACCTTCGGTTCCGTCGCAGCCTTTACATCAAGCTCATGTCGTCACTACTGTTGATCATACTGGCATCACTGGACTGAGCGACGATCAGTGGAGGACGCTTGTCTCCATACTAAATGAGCGCAAGCCTCCGAGCAATTCTTTGACTGGTAAGATTATATCGGATTCCCGGATGTTTGACTCTGGTGCGACTAATCATATGACTGGTTCACTTTATTTTTTGTCTGATGTTCGTAATGTTGCACCACTAAGTATCAAATTACCAGATGGGAGGTTCACAATTGCTACAAAACAAGACAATGTGGTCTTGAGCTCTCTTCTAACCTTGCAAGATGTGTTGTTTGTTGATGGTCTAAAATGTCACTTGATTTCAGTTTCTCAGATAACTCGTCAGAGACAGTGTATATTGCAGACTACTGATAAGCTGTGCTTGGTTCAGGACCGCATTACCAAGATGTTGATTGGAGTGGCTGAACAGTTGGCAGGGCTATATTTTTTCAGGGGGGTTGAGTTCGCTGGTGCAATGAATCAAGCGGAGAAGGTTTCTTTCGACGTTTGGCATCAACGTTTAGGCCACCCCTCAACTCGCGTTTTGGAGCTTTTACCTCTTTCTACTATTGCTAGTACTAGTTCTTCTACTGCAACAGTTTGTGAAACTTGTATTCGAGCAAAACAGACTCGTTGTTCTTTCCCATTAAGTTCGAATAAAACTTCTATTTTGTTTGAACTGGTGCATATTGATTTATGGGGCCCGTATCGCACTCCGACTCGTTCTGGTGCACGCTACTTCCTCACTATTGTTGATGATTATTCAAGGAATGTATGGTTATATCTTCTCAAAAACAAATCTGATGTTAGTCATACCTTACAGCGGTTCATTGCATATGTTGAGCGACAGTTTGGTCTACCTGTTAAGACAATCCGCAGCGATAATGGCTCTGAATTCATATGTCTGTCTTCTTACTTTAGTGAAAAAGGGATTCTACATGAGACTTCATGTGTGTATACGCCACAACAGAATGGGCGAGCAGAACGAAAGCACCGTCATATCCTCAACGTCGCTAGAGCTTTGAGATTTCATTCAGATCTTCCTATTGAGTTCTGGGGCGAATGTATATTGGCTACTGCACACCTGATAAATCGAACACCTACTCCACTTCTAGAAGGTCAAACTCCGTTTGAACGTCTGTACAAACGCCAACCTTCGCTCTCACATCTGCGCACTGTTGGATGCTTGTGTTATGCCCATAATAAGAACCATAAGGGTGATAAATTCGACTCTCGCAGTATCAAAGGAATATTTGTGGGCTATCCTACCTGTCAAAAGGGCTGGAAAATATATAATCCGGAAACAAATAAGATTTTCACTTCCAGGGATGTTATCTTCTGTGAAAACCATTTCCCCTACTCTGATCCTGCGATATCGATGTCTGCAACTCCTCCTCTGTTTTCAACTGTCTCTGATCACGTGGTTGATGATGATCCTGTTCCCATGGCTATTCATGTTCCTGCTCCGCTGGTTATTAACGATGATCAGATTGTTGATAACGATGCGACTCTGTCTTCTTCGTCGGACTTGGATGATAAGACGAGCTCTGTTGCTGCTGATATGAACACCTCTGTTGCTGCTCCATCGCCTCCTCCTAATGATATAAACAGCTATGTTGCTGCTCCATCGAAATCCTCTACAGCTCCGTTACCTTCGCCTGCTGATACCTCGACCTCCATGGCTACTCCGTCGAGCTCCACTGCTGCTCCCTCGAGCTCGTTGTCTGAACCACCGCTCCATCGATCAGCTGCTTCTACCCCTGTCCAGCCTGATGATTTGGGTCGTGGTCTCAGACAGAGAAATAAACTTGCCAAATTGATTGACTATGTTCTGCAGATGGCTCGCATTGATCAGCTTGATTCTTCTCTTGATGTTGCATCAATGTATTACTCTGTTGATCCCACCTGTTTTTCTGCGACACACTCTGCTTACTTCAGGCCTTATCTGCTTATGTGGTTCCCACGACATACTCTCAAGCTGTTCATGACAAAGTTTGGCAAGATGCAATGCAGTCAGAAATTGATGCCTTGGATGAAAATCAGACTTGGAGTATAGTTGAATTACAAGAAGGAAAACGTGCCATTGCAAGCAAATGGGTCTTTACTGTTAAGCTACACTCTGATGGTAGTCTTGAACGTCATAAGGCACGTTTAGTTGCATGTGGAAATCGACAAATTGCTGGTACTGACTTCGACGAAACCTTTGCTCCGGTTGCTAAGATGACCACGGTTCGTTTATTTCTTGAGGTTTCTGCTGCTCTTGATTGGGAGGTTCACCAGATGGATGTGCATAACGCCTTCCTCCATGGTGACCTTGACGAGGAAGTCTATATGCAGTTGCCTCCAGGGTTTCGCGGCACTAGTTCTAACTGTGTTTGTCGTCTTCATAAATCTCTTTATGGTCTTCGTCAGGCGCCTCGATGTTGGTTTGCGAAGTTACGCACTGCTCTTCTCACATATGGGTTCATGCAGTCAGTCTCTGACTATTCTCTCTTCACGCTAACTAAGGGAACCGACATGTTACAAGTTTTGGTCTATGTCGATGATCTGATCATCTCGGGTAATTCTCCTGATCTTATCACTGTTTTCAAAGCCTACTTGAGCAGATGCTTTCATACGAAAGACTTGGGTCATCTCAAATATTTCCTCGGTATCGAGGTCGCACGGAGTCCTCGCGGTATATATCTCTGTCAGCGCAAGTATACTCATGAGATACTCTCTGAAACAGGACAACTGGATGTTCGATCTGCTGCCTTTCCGCTAGACCAGTACCACCGGCTAGCTCTCGATGATGGTGATGTTTACGGAGATGCTCAGGGTTATCGACGCCTTGTGGGTCGTCTCCTCTACCTTACGGTAACACGTCCTGATCTCTCTTACTCAGTTCATCTGTTATCTCAATTCATGCAGCGTTCGACTCAGGCTCATTGGGATGCGTCAATACGTGTGGTTCGATACTTGAATGGCAATCCTGGCTAAGGTATATTGCTTCATGCTAAACGACCTCTCTCACTAGTAGCGTGGTGTGACTCGGATTGGGCGGGTTGTCCCATAACTAGACGGTCAACCACAGGCTGGTTTCTTCAGCTTGGTGGTTCCCCGATCTCATGGAAGACAAAGAAACAGAGTGTGGTTTCAAGATCCTCTGCAGAAGCGGAATATCGAGCGATGTTGCTCACTGTTCAAGAGATTTTGTGGGTTAAAACACTACTTTCATACTTGGGTGTGGAGCATACTCAACCGGTTACTCTGTACTGTGATAGCCAAGCAGCCATCCATATCGCTGTGAATCCCGTGTTCCATGAACGCACTAAACACATAGAGAAGGACTGTCATTTTGTGCGTGATGAACTGGTTCGTGGCACCATTGTTACTCGGCATGTCTCTACGCATGACCAACTCGCATATATCTTTACAAAGGCCTTGGGTAAACGGGAATTTGAGAAGTTTATTGGCAAGTTGGGTGCTCTTGATCATACCTCTCCAACTTAAAGGGCGGGGGGGGGGGGTTATTGGGATTTAAGCTATGTAAATATGGAAATCAGAGAGCTTAGCCTCCATATCAAATAAGAGAAAACCTTCTATTGATCTTGGTATTCTTGACATTCTGGTGGTTTTGTCGGTTCTCTGATCTTCACCACACAATCTCCATTATCAACACTCCAAACGCAAATATATCTGTATCAAGTGTGATATTTTCTATGTTGACTAGTTCTGATGCCACATGTCATGTGGTGCTGTGTCTGCTTCCTTGTCCATTGTCTCCTAGTTGAGAGTTTAGCTCTTTGTCTAAGAGTACATTGCTGGCTTTGATGTTTCCGTGAATGAAAGGTTTTTGACTTTGATAGTGAAGGTAGTGAAGTGCTGACACAATCCCCTTAATGATACACAACCGCTCTGACCAGGTGAACTGATCGGTCATTGTTGAATATGAACCGGTCTAGGCTTCCATTTGGGACATACTCGTAAACTAGGTAGATTTCGTTTCCTTTGATGCTGTAACCAAGAAGGTTAACAAGGTTTCTTTGTCTTATCTTCGAAAGTGCATCAATTTTGGCTATTAGGATTGTTTTTTGTTATCTTGTGGTGCAAGTAATTCTCTTCACTGCTATGGCCTGTGTAGGAATAAGCTGTCCTCTATAGAAACTGCCTGAGTTTCCCTCACCTAGAAGTTTTGAACTTTCAAAACCTCCTGTTGCGTTTGAAATTGACGAGTAGGAGAATTTCCATGTGCCTCCAGTGAAGATATTTGGTTTCTACGTGACAACCAAAAGCCTAAGAAAACCAGGATCAAGATTGCACATGTTGCTGATACAAGATTATGATCAACTTCTTGTTGTTCGAACTCTTTTTGACAAAAACTGGAGGATTCAGGGACGTAGACAATGGAGACGGTGGTTCCTGGAAGAGAAGGAAGCTTTGTGATGTCAAGGTCTGATGTTTTCCCCTCGATGCTGCAACTCCAGCCTAGCACAAAATGTGAGCTCGTAACCGTCCCAGTTGCTGCAGAGAATCCGATGTAGTTTTCTTCTGATAAAATCACAGAAAGATTCAATGTTCTTGAGAGAAGAGGAAGATTCGGCTTCGGATTTGTAGAGGAGCCAATGTGACGTTAAGACCCATCTATGTTACGTTGTATTCGATCCACACTCTAATCGGCTCGCCGCTTGCTAGTCTCAGACTTTTGTTCTTGGCCTCTCGGTCATTAAAATATGCAGTTCGTGCAGGCTCAACCGAGACCATTCGGTTTAGGTTGATACCAACATGGTTATCATCAATATCGTTCAACTCAGCGGTCTGCACAATATCGAACTCAACTGCGAGAATGCGGTTCAAGGGTTTTTGTTGTTGTTTGAAGTGTTGAACAAGCCCAAGTAGTTACTGGGAGAGAGGCCCCAGAAAAGTCCATTGAGGGTGAAATGACGAAGGCTAAGCCGTGGCCTGGTGCACCAGGTCCTGGGGTAATGGCTAAAACAAAACTTGTGGAGAAAGAAATCGAAGTTGAGGAATTAGGGTTTAAGAAATACATGGGAAAGCCATGAAAAGCTTGACCCATTTGCCTCATCGAAGTGTTCGTTAGGTCTAAAATTCCACTAGAGTCAATCTTGGAGGACCCAAACATGAGACGGTTTGTCCCCAGAAAACCATGGTTAAGAAACTTGGTTTCTCGTAATTGGCATGAAACACAAGAAACAAGAAAGATTATTCATAGAACTATGAATTTGTAGGTAATCTCCATTTATGGATTTTAGAGTTTTGAAGCTACTTATGTTCGTTGCACTCTGTTTTTTAGGATTCAAGAAAGCTCAGTCTTTTTCATATTCAAATCTCTTTGCTTATACCAAGAAGCTAAACAAAACTCTGGTGAGTATTTGAATTTTATATATTGCTAAACAAACATTTAATTAATACCCTTGAAATTTTCATTCTTATAGTTACTCGAAATTTTCATTCTTAGTTACTAGAAATTTTCTCCTTAAAAAGAATAATTGCAACATTGACTTCAGTAGTTAACATCTTATATATATATATATAGTGAGAAGGGATGTTCTCCCGTGATGGATATATGTCACTCACTTCTTTAAAATAATTATGATTATATTATACAATAATATAAAGTTAACAAAAAAAATCTAATGAGACATTTCGTAAAGTATACCACTATAAGAAAACAGGCGTTTAACGACTGCGGTGGGAGTCGTTTCGTGGTCGCTAATGAAGCTAGAGCGACGACCAGGCGACCAAATTAAGGGGTCGCTTATTTCTAGTCGCTAAATTATATAGTCGTCTCGCGGTCGCTCATTAACGTCCACCAGGCGACGTTCTGACGTGGTCGTTAATGAGCGACCACGACTAGCGACTCCATTTTTTGTCGTTCTGAACGACTAGTCAACGCAGTCGCTCACCGGAGTCGCTCATATAAGCGACGTAGTCGCAGTCGCTCTACGAAGTCGCTAACATAGCGACCACGGCGTGGCCGCTCCACCTAATCGACCACGCGGTCGTCGCTCTGAGGAGCGTCTACGTCGTCGTCGTCCGCCGTAGTTGCTAAAGTCGCTCCACCTATCGTCGCTTATATTTAATTTATTAAATTTATTATAAATTATTATATAATTTGTAAATTAATTTTAATTAAAAATAAAATTTTTAAACTTATGAAAATAAAAATAATATATAATTAAAAATAATAATATTTTTGTAAAATTAAAAAAATAATTGTTTTTACGCTAAAAAAAAATAAAATAAAATCTACGGGAGGGTGGTGTCGTGATCGTCATCCTCCTCGAGGTCGGCAGTCTAGAAGGCGGAGTTTCGGTCGGAAGGCGGATTCGTCGGAAGCGGGAACAGAGTATCAGCGAGTTCCGGGTTTTGCCGCCTCAATAGAGCCATGACCGCCTCCATCTGGGCATCTCGCCGTGCGTTAAGAGCTTCTTGCTCTTCCTTCCAAGCTTCTTGATCTGCAATCCTCCGTTTGGACGCTTGAGGCTCTTTCCGAAGTGACTGGAATTCCGCAGTCGAAGACGAAGAACCGGAACCGCTCGGGCGGTCTTTGCCCATGGAGCGGCTAAGACTGCCCATCCCGAAATGGCGACCCCGCTCGTCCTCAAAAGTAGACTAAACCAAAATTAAATATATTTACAATAAAATACATTAAAAAAGTAGAATGTAATTTAAATTTAGGTTATAACATGTACCTCGAGGAACAAAGCGTTCCTTTGTTCGGGGGTAAGCTCGGGAGGGTGAGATATGCCATTCGACGCCTGCTCGGGATCTAGCTGTGACACCCTCTCCTGGAACTTTTGAGTAAAAGTCTCGTTGACTTTTTTTGCCTTGGCATCAACGAAAGTTCCATCCTCCCTAGTATGAGTCTTGTAGAAGACCTCGTCATAGGTGGCCTCTCTGCCTA
>OVAU01004418.1:0-10109 GCA_900406315.1 Biscutella laevigata subsp. laevigata | reverse complement strand
ACTTCAATCACCTGAAATGCAAAATATGCAAGATGTGATCCAATAAGACTCTAGATGCAACCTAAACTATGCAAATATGATCCATAAAGACGGTTAAAAACCGAGTAAAAACCATGCATATCACTTGTCTTGGCCTAGGTTCTCTAGGATATGCTTGTCTCATATGTTCTCTCCTAACATCTTGAGGAGGTAATTCAACTTGCTCAGCCTCAAAGCGTCTTCTATTTTTATCCCACTCCCATTGTTGTCTTGGGTGAGGACCTCTTTGTTGTCTCCATGGCCTCAATCTTTGAGGAAAGAAATCCTCTTCTTCTTCCCGATAAGGGTCTCTAGGTCTAGGCCGTTGAGGCGGCTGTTGAGGAGCTTGGGCCGGAGCAGCTTGTGCTGGAGGAGGTGGGATGAGCTCTCTTCTTAGCTCATCAACACGCTCATTAATCAGCTGTATCAAATTGGTTGCAATGTCTTGAGGAAGAGTGTTAGCCGGAGGATTGGACATTTGTTCGAGAGGAGCGGCAGAGGAGCTATAGGCCTGGCTGGAGGGAGATTCACAGGAGAATCTGGCCTAGTGTTGGTGCCTTGAGAGGCACGAGTTTAATATTGATGCCGTGATTGGAAAGCTTGAGACGTGGCAATGAGATGCCACACACGGATCAAAAGTTGGGGACCACAAGAGGCGTTCATGGGAACTTTGTCTTGCTCCCCTTTTGCTTTTATGACTCTTTTGGCCTTGATGCTTTTGGGAAAAACGGTTGTCTCGCTTGTCTTTACCCGTGGCTAATGATTGGCAGAGGTTGGTGAAGGACAAAGGTACGGAAGTTGTCCCAAAAGTGCCATTGGCCCAAAATACTCCACACGCGGCAACAGCTGGTCCCAAAAGCAAAAGGTTGATTTTCTCCTTAGTACTATCCTTTAACACCTGGCACAAACAAACAAAGGCCAGCCAATGATCAGCTCAAGAGAAAATCAAATCGCTTTGCAAAAGTTTGAATCTTGAGATCAAAAAAACAAAAACCGAATAAACTTAAGAAAGTTGAAAAATTTTTCTCCAAGTTCAAACCAAAGAGTAAGGAAACAACCTAAACAAGCCAGTTACAGACTAATCAAGTTCGAAACACGAAGAAAAGCGAAAATCTTTTGGGGTTTTCTTTAAGATCTAACTTAAAACGAATTAAAACAAAGAAAAGAAGAAAGCTTTAGCAAAGGTGAAGGAAACTCCCTGAGTTTGCAGAGGTGAGTCTGTCAAGGGGCTCTGATACCACCTAATACACGCTCCCTTGAAGATCAAACTCACTTGACAACTCAAGACGGCTTCGGCCGCCGTGGAATGGTGGCCAAGATGCGTCTTCCGACAAAACATGTTGGCAATCAACACCAAACTTGTCAAATCTCTAACTTAGGACGAAAAAAGAAAGATAGTCGAAACAAATTGGAGGAAATAGAGGAAACGGTCAGTGAAGTTGGAAAAGGCCTCAGAGTACAGCCGCTTACGGCTACACCGGCCGTACAATAGAAAATGGAAACGAGCTGCACAACCTAAACAGCTCCAAATGATGCGAAACTTTGCAGGAGCATTCTCTGAGGGAAATGATAAGATGTAGTCGAAGGAGATCTGGAAAAAGAGGTGTTTTGGTCGGCGGAGTAGAATGGTGGCCATGGCGTACGGTCGTGACTACGTCACGCATGTCGTACGAAGAAATGTCTTCACGTTTCTCCGACCTAATCAGCTCCAAATGCTCTGAGACTTGGCAAGACCTAATCTTGGATGAAATGAGGAGGAACAGTCGAAAGAAACCCCGGAGACGCCGCGTTTAGGCTGTGGGAAGTAGTTGAGGTTCTTCACGGCCTGCCGGAGATGCTTGTTGGATGGAAAGTTGCCGGAAACTTGAGAAATGGAAAGGACGGTGAAAGAGCGAAACTTTGAGAGAAAGAAAGACTTGGGTTTGGGATATGACACACCCAAAACCCTAAGGAATATTACACATCCTTAATGAACTTCCAAAGAGAGAAAATATCGTTTTTCTTAAAAAAATTATAAGTTAAGTTTTTGACCGAAACGGCTACAAGCTATTTAAATAGTTTGAAAGCCACATGACCCAAACCCTAAAAGTGTATAAGAGACAAAACATAAAGATTTAAAGGATAAGAACCAAGGACGCCTTCTCTAACGGTCATAAGCTTTTTAAACGCTTACTTGGTGCGGCCTTTTGGATGAGGTCTAGTGCAATGGGCCTTGTCAAACCTCCAATCAGTAAACCCAGTGGGACAAACCTCATTGGTAGGAAGAGTACCCCTTAAGACCTCATCGACTGGCTTAGCTACTTGGTGAGGTTTTGAGGAAGTGATGCATGATCGGGTCTTCCTCCATCTCCTAGTGTTGGCAATGAGTTTCTAGCTCCTCTAGGACCTTCATGATGGTTGTAGATAACCTCTTGAATTGTGCACGAGTAACTGGTCCAATGGGAACTTCAAGAGACGCCTCCTTAAGATCGGTCTCCTTCTCTAAGCTAGGCATCTGTGTATCATAAGTGAAGCATCAACTACAGATAGTTTGTCAGATAGGTTTTTGTTCTCAGCCAAGAGTTTAGTATTCTCCCCTGTGAGCTCCTCTCTTTAAGTCGTTAGCTCTCGAATTTCTTCATTCATCTTCACTAGATGCTGAACCAAGATTAGATTTTCGGATTCTAGTGAGAGTTCAGAAGTATCAACCCGTGTTTCCTGTCTTGATTCCAACAGATCAGCCTCGGGAGGGACAACCAAGGGATCGTCTCGTTTTAGAAAGGCAGCCAAAATCTTAACATTTCCCCGTTCGTCATCTTCTAATTTATCTCACTCCAACTGATGTAGGATTTTTCCCTTTTCTTCACTGATCCCACACATTCAGCTTTGGTATGTCCGAACCCCATGCATCTGTAGCAGTGAATGTTGTTTTTCTTCTTTAAATTTGGACAATTAACCTTGAAGTGTCCAAAGCCCAGACATTCATTGCACTGCTTGTCAGATTTCTTGACCTCTATGTCTGTATCACCTCTTACAGAGCTTGTTCCACCCTTGTTCTGTCTTTGATTCATCTGCTTGAAACACTTCCTCATAAACAACCCCACCTGATCTTCTGCCCAGTCACTTAGTTGGTCTTGATATGTGCATTAACCAATGGTAGTCCCTTTTCCAGTCGTCTGATCCTTTCGTTTCAACTGGAACTCATATCTTTGCATCATTCCTACCACTTCATCAAACTTCATATCATCAGAGTCTAATGCCACTTTAGTAGCTGATTTGTGAGGTTAAAACTTCGCAGGAAAATTCCTGAGAAATTTCTTCACGAGTTTCTTGTCTTTATAGGTCCTTCCTAGAACAGTGGCTTCCTGAGCTATGGAACTCAACCTGCTGCTGAACTCATCAACAAACTCATACTCATCCATACCAAGTTCTCAAACTCTGTATCAAGCATATCAGGACGAGTGCTTTTGACATTACTCGTACCTTCGAAGGAAACTTGCAGGATATCCCACGCCTCTTTAGCAGAAGTGCATCCTTGAACTCCCTTGAACTGCATAATATGCAGAGAGCTAAATATAGCAGACAAAGCCTTTGAGTTGTAGTTGGCTGCTGTTTTTTCTTCAACAGACCACATCTTCATTGGTTTAGTAACTTTATCATCCTTATCATTCATTACAACTGGGGTTGTCCACCCTTCTTCTACAACAGTCCACGCCTCCACATCAATGCTCTGAATCATCTGGGTTATCTGAACCTTCTGATACCCATAGTTCTCTGAATCAAGCTTCTGAAAATTTGTCACAGCGACAAACCGTTGTGAATTCTCCATACTTATCTCAAGATCTCCACCTGATTTTGACAACCACACGCAGTCCTTTTAGGTGACCGCTCTGATACCAATTGTAAATGCAGAGAATCTAGCAACAACACAATTTCGTCTTGAAACGCCAAGACCAAACGATTAAACTCTTTATTTATAAGCAGCAACTTTATACATAAAAGTTCTCTTACGAAGTTTTCAATTCAATCCTAAGTCTACCCTAAAACAGATTCGAAAACAAGATTTAATCACTCAACTCTCTCTGATCTAACTCACCCAGCCGTGACATAATCAGAGACAAGACACCAAGGACTCTCTCTGATTGATATCACCTAACCGTGAATAATTAGAGACGAGACTCTCAATGCACCTGTGTGCACCACTCACTCTTCCATAGTTCCTTCTATGACTCAAACCTACCTTTAGATCGCCTATAACATTCAAGAGCAAGCAACACTCTCTCTTGATCGATATCACCCAGTCGTGGTATAATCAGAGACGAGCAATCCAACACTCACCGTCCAAGATTGTTCTTTCTATGAAGCTTGAAGGCACTAATCCTTCGGCAATATCCCAAGAGTGTTAACCCTAGCTAACCCCTCTTCTATTGAATATATACCATCAGCACAAGAAATCTTCCTTAAATCTTTTTATAGTAAAATTTTCTCAAAACCCACGATTTCCTTTTTCTTGAAATCTCAGTCATTCCACGCCATTAATCCATCCAAGAGCTTATTTCTCCTCTTGATGCAGACATCACATAAATTTCATTTTTTGAAAATCTCAGAACAACATATTTCCTTTTTTGATACAGATTTCTTTTCTGTGCATTCCAATTCAACGCTTCTTCTAAAAACTTACTTCCCCTCGATTTCATCGTCACCTGAATTTTGCAAAAATCATCTTCAGTTTTAACACATTTTGTTTCCAAATCCTTCGACTTGATTGTGAGTAGCCTGGTATTGACACAAATATAGTCAAACATCTAAAAATTTTGGACAAAGGAGATCGTAACATACGTATATCAATCTGAATCATATGATTGTCTGCAGTATTTGTACATACCCCGACGCAAAGATTCCAAACTACCACAAGGCACAATCTTATGGTTCATAGATGAAAACACAATCATCAAGAAAAATACTAATAACACCAAATACAATGAAAGGATAAAGTTGTTAATAGTCTCATAACTCCACAAGAGGAAACTGTTAAACATAAACAAATCATAAGTCTCAGATATAAACTTATTCAACGTTTTTTTTTTTATTAGTTGGTACGGCTTTTGAAAACATCAAGACCCATTTCAGTTGGATCGGTTGCTTGAAGCTCCACTTGAATTCCGTCAAGTTCTCGCTTGAACCTATCCTTAGAGCTCGCGTAAATCATCTTGTCTCTCACTTTAGCTGTGTCCGGAGACCTTTTGGTAAAAAAAAAACACAAACACACATTGATCAATCATCATCATATGAATTTAGAGTTTTAAAGAACGAAACTACTAGAAAATTTGCTTTTTCACCATGCGATAAAGAAAATCTTGCTCTTCTGGCAATTCTCCTCAGTGACGAAGTCAAAATCGTAAATGGCGTATCGGCAGTCATCAGCTGGAAGACTTGCTGTAAAGTCTTCATATGACTGTTCAGGTTCACCGAGTTTCTCTACAACCACTTGCTTATCAGCAATCTTGTAAACAATGAAACGGAATGTTCGTTTGGACTTGAGGTCCAAGAATCTCAGCTTGCAATCATCATGCACAGCCATTCCCGACGCAGCGTTAGCCTGTTATTACATCAATAACACAAACAACAACACTAAAGATCAAAGATCACTCCTTTTGGAGAAATAATTCAAATACACAGATCTTACTATTGTTAACATAGCAGCATAGACGAAGAAAGCTAAGTAGCTTACACAATATTTTTACAAAAAGATCGAGTTTACAGTCAATAAAGAACAATTTAGACTTCTATTGCGACTCGGAATAAACATTTTCGTGAAGTTAAACCACAACTCACTGAACTTCAAAAACTGCAAACAAATTACCAGATTCTTCTTAATTTCAGATTTAACTAATGAGAAAGCAGAATAAAGTTACGAGTTCTTCCTAGGATTTATTAATTCCGATTACACAAGATCGAATAGATAAAATACATTTCCAGATCTAACGAGCGAGAAGCGTCATCAAAAAGAGATACTATTCTCGAAAAGGAAACCAAGCGGATTTGGACTCGAATCGACAAGATAAACAATCGAGAGTAAACTTCAAATCGAAGAACTATAAAAAGAGAAGAGAGAAATATCAAGCTTACCATGGCTGAATCAAATCGATTTCACAGAAATTTTCTCCGGTGGGCAAAAATCAAAGGAGAATATGAATATGACTTTCTTTTTTTCTTTCTTCACTGTTTCTTTTCTCTTACTTTCTTTCTTCAGCGTTATTTGTAAGCTATCCACATATATATATATATTCCTCATATAGAAACGTATATCATTTGCTTATGTATTTCTGTTAAATAATCAAATTATTATTTATCTCCAACTATAAATTATGATTCAGTCGGTTCAAATTTCTCCTGCCTATGGTTTATTATTATAATTCTACCTAATGAAAAGGTCATCGACTAAAAGTGATTAAATTTGCCGATAAGTTCACAAGTTTTGTAGATAATAATCTAAGATTATGTTTAAATCTCGAGATGTGTTTATAACCAAGTAGTTAATGATTTAGTTGGTATTAATTCCAAATCAATCCATTTAGGGCTAATACAATTACAGCACGGTCATGCACAGGTAATTCAAAGACAAAATATTTCGAACCAAACATAAGAGTTAGAAGACTGTATAGTTTTTTTTTATTCACTAATCTAGTGGTTACATACCCACTATTTAACCCTCATTTAGAAGATTCGAAATTCAGTTATGCTAGGAATAACATGGAATACTAGACTACTAGGTCATAGACTCTGGTTGTTAGAAGACTGTATGGTCAAAACGAAAATTCCAATCATAATCTAAGATTATGCTTATTTAAGACATTTTATCGTGGTGGTCCAAAATAATTTGTAGGTCAATCTGGCTATAAAGAGTTTCTTTAAGAGAAACCTTAAAAAAAAAAAAAATTCAGTAAGAGAAACCTTTAATTAAGAATGGTACTTCATGTCATTCCGGATATTTTGAAATTAAAATATAATATTATTCACCTATAAGAGTTTAGAGTAGATTTGAGTTATGAAGACAAAACTAACCAAACTTTCGTATACGACCCAATAACTCTCTCGTTTCTCTCAAAAAATTATCTTTGATCTTTTCCAAATCCATCTCCACTTCGTCGTCCTCCTCTGATAAATGACTGTAAATATCTTTTCTTTTTCTTTTAAGCTTGCTAGGAAGACGATTAAAAGAAGAAAATCTATGAAAATTAGTTTTTTGTTTCTTCTCCTTCGTCGACTATTTTGGTTAGCAAGCTTTTTCAGTTTTTTGTTGTATGTCAGAGCAATTCCCAGTGTTTGATTAGCAAGTATGCGGGTTGCTTTTGGAAGTTGCTCGTTGGAGGATTGATGGGTGGGGAATCTTTAGTTTTTTTTTTTGAAATCCCGACATCAATTGTTTCTTTTTGTTCATCGGAGGTGGTGTGTGGAGTGTCGTTTGTGTCGGAACAGAGAGGACTCGGTGCTTTCTGCGATCTTGTGGTGTTGCTGTCGAGTTTGTAGTGGTGGAGTTTATGGCCTTTGGATGCGGTGGCGAGCGGTGGACCTTCTTCCTCGCTTACGACTTCGTTCAACTTTTTCGACAATTACAGCTTCATCTTTGCTCTGTTGCCGCGTGTCTTTCGATTCCTCAACACGTGGCTGCTTCGTAGATGACGTGCCTGTTTTGGATGATGCCATCTGTCAACTTACTAATTTTCTTCATGATGAAATTTTTTCGTGGAACTTCTTTTGTTGGGTCAGGAAGTTTGGCTTGATGGGCCTCTTGCTTCTCTTTAAGTTTTTATTAGTTTCTTTTTATGAATATAATAAACTGTCAACTATAATTATATTAATTAGGATTAGAATTTTAAGTTCAGCGATTCTACTATTATTCTGAATCGATTTATATCGGTTCAATGAAATATAGTGGGTCGATTTTCGTCTGGCAAGTGTAAGACCAGACCACTTAAAAACGCGTTTCAGGTTACTTCATCCGTCTGTGTGCTGTGTTTCTCCGTCTTAGTATGTCGTTCTATTTCTGCCATAGTGCGTTGTTCCGCTAAAGTGCAGTACCTTTATCCCTCGTGGATTGTTGTAATGTTTAAGTTCTTTCTTAATTAATATATTATGGTTGACCAAAAAAAATAATAGATTTGAGTTAGTTTCCATATCTGAGATTTCTATATTTAAATGAAAAAAACGAGTATACTTCTAAATGAGTTACCTGAAAATAACTAAAATATACAATAAAAATAATAATTTAAAAGTAATAAATTGATTACATATAAAAAGATATTATTAGTATTTCTAAATAATTTAATTATTTCAAATATTTTGATATAACTAATATTTTTGAATATCCCAAGTTCTGATTCTTCAAATACATATGTTGATATTACAATAAATATGTTTTAACAGTTTCCGTGTGTTTTATTTTTAGACCATCCACATTGGTAGAATCCTATGAAGGAATTCTTAAGAATATTTTAATATTATTATTTATTAATTAAGAACCTCTAAACAAATTTTATTAAATTTCTCACGTAGATACTCATTAAGAAGTTCTTAAAAAAATTAAACATTAATATTAAACATATTACTAATATTACATTAAATTATTGAAACACACCTGAGCTAAAAACATATATCAAAATATATATTAAAATTTTAACGAAGATTGCGATATTAATTTGTTTCGAATTTTGATATAGATGTTCCAACAAATCCGCTTTTAGTTGATCATGTTTTATTCTATCACGAACTTGATTTCGGTTGGCCATCATATTTGCGAGATTTGTAGGCATATCCGTTGAATACGTATAATCCACTTTTGCATTAACGCTTCCTTCATCGAATTCTGATAAATCGAATTGAGTGTATCCACGCGTTCGTCTTCAACTATCATATTGTGGAGTATGATACAAGCTCTCATTATTTTGCCGAGCTTTACCTTATCCAAGTAAATAGCGGGATTTTTTACGATGTCAAATCGAGCTTGCAAAACTTTGAAAGTCGCGTTCCACATCTTTTCAAATAGATTCTTGAGTTAGCAAATAACGATGTTTTAGGATCTTGAGGAAGTGAATTTGATTTGATAAATGTTGCCCATTTAGGATAAATACCGTCGGTAAGATAATAAGTCAAGTCATACTCGTGTCTAAACTTACACTTAAAGTGTCTTTGATTAGCTTGTCTTTGAGAACCATTTTCATCTCACTTAGTGGCTCTTTTTTGTTAATAAGAATATCAAGTAGTCCAACTTTAGACACTCTCTCTTTCATTTCATTGTTTTTTTCTTTAATAGTCCAAGCTTGTTAAAATTGTAAAACGAGTCACTCTCCTCTTGTTCTCCATTCTTCATACACCTTTTATCTTTCCTCTTAGCTGCCTTCACACCCTCAGACCTAGACAATGTTTCATCACACTCTTTCGTAGTGTTTGATGAAGTAAACATACCATCCACCTTCCTTTTCTTTGAGTTGTTGCCACCTTTCACAGTAGAAGCACACCACTTCTGGTCATTATGAAGCTCAATCCAAGCGTGTTTCAGATTGAACTTGACCGTGTGATCTTGAAAGAAAATCTCATAAGCAACCTTTAGGAGGTCATTCTCATTTTGCCCACTGCTTTGTTGTCTCTTAGTTGCCTAATAGCAGCACACACTTGCACACTTGGTCATTTATCTTCTGCCACCTCTGTTTACAATTGCTCGGGATCTCTGTTTTGAAACCCTTCCAGCTTTGGTGATGCATTGAAGTATGCACAAATGCGTTTCCTAAAAGCAGTGTGCTTTTGGTCATTCCCAATCACAACATCCTTGTTGATGTTTAGCCAAGCACTACACAACACTATGTCTTCGGTTGGCACCTATTTTCTCCTTTCACTACGTCATATAACCTCTTCAACTCTAGACTCACTAATTTGGTTAAACAATGAGACTTGGGATGAACCAAGTTCCACACACGAGTTTATGTAACCTTCAGACATTGGGGTTTTTTGTTGGCTTTTTAAAAGATCCATGAAGTTAGAAGAGTGATAGCATGAATTCATGGCATAGTTAGGTAGGCCCTGTTCGTTTCGCTATCGCTAGCGATAGCGATAGC
>OVAU01004417.1:0-10110 GCA_900406315.1 Biscutella laevigata subsp. laevigata | reverse complement strand
GGATTTCGCATGAAGACAGAAAAAGAGTCCTTAAGCAATAATGCCATTCGAAATAGCCCAGTAACTATGATAGCTCGGGCCCAAGCCATCACAGTTAGCCCAAGAACCATGAGTCGACACTCACAGAACTATTAATTAACTCAATAGTTCGAGGAGTTAGTACTTTCACAGTGTGTCAAAATCTCATTTGATGATTTGATGAATAATGCTATCAACGGATTAACTGGACTAATAAAACTTCTCATCTTAAAGTTTTTTTTTTTTTTGTTGAAGTGAATTTTGGTTTCTTTATAGTTTATGTTCTTTTCAATTAGAGGATCTATTTTCACAATTATATGAATATTTATGGGGTGTTCTTTAGGTTTATCTTTTGATTTTAATGTTAATATATTCGAGTGAAAATTATCTCATATAAAATCCTACCTACAAAGCTCAAAAGAGAGAACCTTCATGATGGATAATCTATAGAACTGATATAAAATTGAAGTAAAAGATTTTTCTAAGGAATAAATATAAAAATGGCTGTCTTGCATTGCATGGTCTAATCAACATTCTACCTAAGTGAAGCAGATAACTGAATTTTTAATATTTGAAAATTGTAGGAACCTAATTGTAACTGAATTTTCATTAGTTCGGTAGGTTTCAATATGTTTGATAGTACTCTTAAAACATATGGACTACATTCTTGCATATACAATAGTTTTCTTCATATTTTAATATTTGAAAAAGAAATCACAATAATTTTTTTTTTAAGAATGTGAGGCTATGGAATGGGATATTTGTAAAAATGAGGAGGTCACATAATGTTTTGAATAACTTTCTCTAATTGAGTCTGATGTTTTTGGAATTGTTTGATTTTGATTTTTTGTTTAATGACAAAATAAATTAAAAAGTTGTCGGAAGAGAACAGAACGAAGAGGTTGCCGAGTGGTTCTCATGCAGTTGCTTCTTCTGTCTATTTTCTCCTGTCTATTCATTTCCTCCAACTTCATTTGTCTTTTTCTNTTTTTTTTTTTTTTTTTTTTTTTTTTTTTTTTTTTTTTTTTTTTTTCATGTGGGCCACAGGGGGTTCCACTCCCCAAATGTGGGCCAAAGGAAGGTCCCACTCCCCTCCTAAATTGCCGCTAAATGCAGCTAGCGCAAGTCGAACCCACGACTTGGTGCCAGGAAAAGGCACAGCGCACCCAACTGTGCTAGGCGCTCCCGACTTTCTTCTTCTTTTCTCTTGTCCTTAAAAATACATCTTCCATTAATGTTAATCTAATAATTCATTCATATTAAATAAGATCATAATCAAACTGTGAACTGAATGTAAAGTAACATGATGAGGTAAATAAGTACAAAATGTATAGTGTTCATTTCTTATAAACCATATTAAGACGAACTTTTCTTTTCATTTTTATTCTAATGACATTTTTTATCACCGGTTCGTATAGTGTTTATTTTTAGGCTTGGACAAAATATTCGTTAGATTCATTCTGATTCACTATTTGCTTTGATTTGATTCGAAAAATAAGGATATACATAAAATTTAGGGGTAAATCAAACAGTAAATTACAGTATTCGTAAAAAATCAAAGCAATACAAATATCGTTTTTGGAAAAATCGGATATCCGTTCTGATCCGAAGATATTAACATATACATATAAATCATATATATAATCATGTATATTTATGTGATATATAAGATTTTTGTTTTATTTAATGAGTTTAATACTCTAAAAATATTATTATAACTTATATGACCTATTTTGTAGCAATATAATAAAAATATATGTACGAGTTAATTAAATAAATAAAAAGTAATTATTAAAATAGGAAAAAATTTAAACTTTTGTCGATTTATTTTCTTAGTTATGTTATATTCATAAGACTAGATTATTCTATAAAAGAGACTATCAAATTTTTATTTATTTTATGAATTTTTTAAATATATACAAAATAATTATGCGGAGCGGATTATTCGCAAAAATTAGTATAAAATCTGAATATCCGAAAGCCCAAATATCCGTAAATTGTTAGAGCGAAGCAAATCGAAAAATCAGGTATTTGCTAAAAACGAAGCAAATCATAAATAGTGTAAATTTTCGGATATTCGCTTCGTGCTCATGCCTATTCATTTCTTATAAACCAAATTAATACGAACCTTTCTCTTCATTTTTATTTCTTAGATATTTTCCTCGATTTCAGTCCACATCGATTTCGTTCTAACAATTTATACCGCTTTTCTGATAATCTGTCGATTTCAAATTTAGATCGGATTTGAGATGATATGAAATCCATAACCAACAAATAATATAGATATATATATTCAAACAAATACAATCATTATCTTATCAAATTTTTGTTATTTCTTATTGATTACAAGTTAAAGTTAATGTGGATAGTGAAATATTTATCTCCACAATATCCTCATACAAAGTTTGATTTTCTGTGAAACATTAAATATTAGTTTTGATTGAATAGCATTATAAACTTTACCCAAACTTGTTAATATTGATCCCAACTAAATAGACAACAAAACTCAGAGTGATATAAAAATAAAAGAGAGTGTATATAGGAGATGGCCCTAAAAATTGAACACAATGAAGTAAATGTGACACCTCAGTTTCCGTCACTTACAAGAAATCATACAATCTACATGTTAATTATATCCTCTCACAAACCACAAATCCAGAAAAATAAAATATAAGCTGTTTTAATCTATAATAGAATTACTGAAAATATATATATAATAGAGTTTTGATTCAGGTCATATGTAGAACAAATATTTATTTTACAGTTTTTTAATATTTTTTGTTTTTAATAAATATTAAATAATTTTTTTATAATTGTAAATATTATGTATTTACTATTTTACTTATTTGGTTTAGTTACCAAATTAGATACACAAACAAAATTTGGTAATTTGGATGTCGATTAAATCAAACTTTCGATTTACAGTTCAACATTTTGAGCATATAAATTTATTTATAGAATTACTTTATATTCTCTTATTACATTCTTAGTCGATGTGAGACTTTTTAAAATAATGATTTTCTTTATAGGTTGAGTATTTCATATCCTTTTTAAAAAATTCAAAGCACATAAAACAGGAAAAAAACTTAATTTTTTATTATATGAATTATAAATTAATTCATTTTTATATGAGAATAATATCAAATAATATTAGTAGAACAATATAATAGTAAAAATGATATAATTACATATAAGATCTTTTTATTTAACGGAAATGACTACATAACATTGCATATTTGAAAGATAAAAAATATATAGTATAATGATATTTATGGTAATAATTTTAAAAGAATTTAAACCTTATCTTAAGTTTAATATGAGAATAATGAACGACACATCAACATTTTATAGTTTCTGATTTTGATATTTAAGTAAAATATTTCTGGTGTTGACACCTAAACGGAAAGAAAACTAAAGTTCGAGATGAAAATTTAGTTTCAACCATTGGAAAATCATGTTATGGTATATATCTTCAGAAATTAGACATTCATTTGTTTCAAATTGTAATTCTAAATTTTTAAAATTTAATTTTAGATTTTTATTCTATAAATTTATAAGGAATAATATATTTGGTGGGTAAAAAATTATATAAGAAATGTTTTTTCAACCTGTACTTCACTGATAAAATGATTTAATTCTATGAAAGTAATGTATTGGCTGAATTATTATAATTATATTCCATTAACGGAAAAGTTTCATATCTTTTCAAACTTTAGCTGTTAAACTTAATAAGGAAATGTCTGAACAGAAAAATAAAGAAATATTACAACAAAAAAAGAAAAATAAAGAAATAATTAGCAAATGGACAATGACAAAAAAAAAAGATAAAATAAAGAGAATTAAGTAACATCAAATTCCAAGAATTCAATAATTTAATTTCATAAGAAATATTTTGACACGAATTCGACATGTATATATACGAATACAATTTATTATTTCTGACATCTTATATATAACCACATAACTCTCACCAAAACAAACAAACAAAATAGGAAAAATGGTGAAGCTCGTCTTTGTGGTGGCGATATTCGTCGCTCTTCTCTTAAGCTTCACTGATTTTTCCGACGAGGGGACAAAACATGGAGACTCAATGTTGACTGTTCATTTTCCTGATTTTCGTTTGATTCCAACCACCGGAGCTTTGGGACCGGAGAGTTTCGTGTTTGATTTCTCCGGCGAAGGTCCTTATACCGGTTTATCTGACGGTCGAATTGTGAAGTGGTTAGCTAATGAGAGCCGTTGGATCGATTTCGCCGTCACGACACCAACAAGGTGAAAATATTCTTCCTCTTTCAATTGTATCCACCAACTTCTTATTCAATCGTATCAATTTAGATAATTTCGGTTTATTCAATTATAATTTTTTCTTTTAATTTGTCATTTCAATTTATTTTTTAGCAAAAAAAAAAATTAGTTAAAAAAAATCTTCTTCTGTCCCATGGAATTTATTTAGTTAATTATCAATCATATTGAAATTACCTCCATTGAAAGAATATATTGAAGGTTTTATTTCATTTTTTTTTTAAATTATACAATTAGTTAATGAATACTTGAGTAGTGAAAGGTACTTGTTTTGTTTCTGCATATGTACTTCAACTTTCACGTGGTCAACTATGCTGTTTTAAACTGTAACTGAATCACAGTTATTTTGACATGCATGTGAAATTCCATATTTGGGGGATTCTCATACTCAATTGCATGTAAATATATATTGTATAGTTGACTTTTGAATTTATATTCTTCTAGCATGGGGATAATTCGGTTAAGTTTTTCGGTTAATTTGGATAATTAATAGAGTTATTGAATTGATCCGATTAAAATTTGGGTTTGGGGTCGGTTTGATTATCATGTAACTCAAGTAATAGATCATGAATACTCAACGAAATTAACCGAATTTTAGGTTTAGCCATTATGGATTGGTTAGACTAATTCATATATTTTATAGTTATTCGATTACGATTCGGTTGATTTGAATAATTTGGTTTGTTTTCAATTTTTTTTGTTTAATTTCAATTTTTATTTAAAAACCCAAAATTCAGTTATTCAATTAGTTGGACGAATCAAACCAAATACATTTCAATTTTATTTTCGATTAATTATGGTTATTGATTTCAAAACTAAAATTGAATTAAAAAATTTTCTAGTTCGGTTCTGTTCGCAAGCCTAATCCCTAAGGAAACGAAAACGGCAAAATTCTTGAACGACATTTTGTGTGAAAATACTTCAGTTTATGGTTTGTTTGATTCAATGCAGGGGAGGTTGTGAGGGCTCGCACGCGCACCAACAAACGGAACACGTGTGTGGTAGACCATTGGGCCTAGCCTTTGAAGAATCTACTGGTGATCTTTATATAGCTGATGCTTATATGGGCCTACTTAAAGTCGGCCCAGAAGGTGGCGTAGCTAATAAGATATTGCCACGTGACACAGATGAGTCCCTTAGGTTTACCAACGCAGTAGATATCGATCAACGAACCGGAGCTGTCTATTTTACCGATAGTAGTTCAGTTTACCAACGAAGGTAACATTCATAACACGTGCTGACATAAAATTTGAATCAAATCCGACCCAAAAAATACTAATCCAAACTAAAAAACAAATTTTATATGTAAAGTATTTTAGATCGAGATAAAACACGAACTAAATCCAAAATCTAAAGTTATACTAAAAAAAATTGAATTTAAACCTAAATATTTATCAGTTATTATTATTTTTGAATGTGATATATTTTAAAAATTTAATAACATTTCAAAGATTTAATATAGTTTTTAGTTTTATTCTCAATTTTATGTCTATTATTGTGTTTTTATGATATTTTTAATTGAATATAATTTAAAATTGTGGTTTATTAGTATTTCAAATACTTTTTAGTATTTTAGATTGTAGTTATCTGAATCATAACCAATTGAACCTAGAATGATTTAAATATAATCCGACCCAAAAAATAAAATAATACGAATAAATCTATTAAGTATGAATCCAAAAACTTAAAAACTTAAGTAGATCCAAACCAAACTTCCATGGATATCCAAACATTTGCTGATACATTGTAGAAAATCCGTAGTTTTTATAAAAAGGTCATATCATATACTATATAATATAAAATATACAAATAAAATATTCATCCAATAAATGCTTTCTTATTTTCAGGAATTATATAGGAGCTATGATGAGTGGGGACAAAACAGGTAGACTAATGAAGTACGATCCAAAAACTAAACAAGTGACAACTCTTCTAAGCAACTTATCATTCCCAAACGGCGTCGTGCTAAGTCAAAACGGTGATCACCTTCTCCTCGCCGAAACCGCCACATGTCGTATCCTACGTTACTGGCTCAACGACACATCAAAGTCTCACGACGTCTTCGCCGAGAACCTTCCAGGGTTCCCCGACAATGTCAAGAGAAGTCCACGTGGCGGATACTGGGTAGGTTTGAACACAAAACACACGATGTTAACAAAGTTCGCCGTCTCTAACGCGTGGCTTGGACGTGCTGCGTTGAGCTTGCCGGTGGATTGGATGAAGGTTCATTCGGTTTGGGCTAAGTATAAAGGGAATGGCTTGGCTGTGAGGTTGAGCGAGGGTAGTGGAGTAATATCGGAGGTGTTTGAGGGTAAAAATGGAAATAAGTGGATGTCTATTAGTGAAGTTGAGGAGAGAGATGGAACTCTTTGGGTTGGATCTGTTAATCTTCCTTTTGCTGGGATGTATAAAATCAATAATTAATCATGATTTATATTATTGATTCATACATGATTAGAAGATTGATCTTTTAATCCATTATTCCATAAGAAAAACTAGTTGTTACTATTCTTAATCTTTAGATAATAAAGTACATTCTTAAACTATTACTTCCTCTGTCCCAAAATATAGGATTTTTTTAGGTTTTATTTTGTGTTTCACAATATAAAATTTTCTCTAAAATCAATGCAAATTTTATTTTTTAAATTAAAAAATAGTTAATTAAAACTTGGTCAAAGCAATTGAAGAGTTTAATTTGCTCTCTCAAGTAAATATTTTTTAATGTTTTAAAAATAAATTTTTAATACATAATTAATTATTATTGTGTGTGATAAATGATTTTCTTAAAAAATGTACAATTGCCTAAAAAATCTTATATTTTGGGACAGAGTGAGTACAATGATGGTGTGCACATTACACCATCTCCGATCCAACCCAAATTGAAATCAATCCATAACTAATTTCAAATTGACCAATTAACTAAAATCTTGAAGGTTGGATTTATCGCATCAGCAGAAAACCATCTGAAAAAGGAAATTCGTCCTATTTAGAAAATACATCCTAAACAAAACAAAACAAAATCGATAAATAGACACAAGGTGTTTTCACGCTATAGAAATTTGAGAGAGGTAGAGAGTTATTTATTTACATATGTTCGCAATCAGTTCATTTAAATTCTATCTAAACGACTCGTGAGTTCTGTGATCAATATCGATACAATTCGCAAAACGCTAAAGATAAATACAAGATATATCGATACAACTCGTTGTTTTCAGGCATTAAGTATGTTACTCGTTTTCGCAAACTTATACTCGTGAACTCTATCTTTTAACATTTTCTTTATCTCGTTTATTTTTACGTATTTACAATTTTACTCATTCAACATATTTACCATTCAACACATCTTTTTAAATTTATTATAAATGATCTTTTATTTTTCATATTATTCTTGTTAACTTTTTTATACCAACTATTTAACTTAATATATTTATGAAACAAATATATATATATATATATATATATATATTTCTTTAGTAATATTTCCTATATATTCCATGTAATTAGATTGTTTTTTATGGTAATATATGTAATAAAAGGGTGAATATTAATTTGTATTCACTAATTTCCAATAAAATAAAATAATTAAAAAGTAATTTTCAGATATCGCCGGCTGCTTTTTATCCTCATCAATGATAGATAAATTATGAAAGTCTCTTAAGCTCTCTCCCTTACTGGCGATTTCCGGCGACTGACGGATTTCTCCGGCGAAGGCGTAGAGCGGCGGAGGAAAAGCTCGCCGTCGGTTGAGATAATCTCCGTGCACCGCGACCTCTTTTTCTTTCTTTCTTTTTTCTTCTCCTCCTTTCTAGAACTGGTCTAAGCTTCGCCGCCAAAGGAGGAAGTCACCCCTGCAGATCCTTCCGCCAGAGGCTTAGCACAAGGTTCCGGACCCAAATCGGTGGTCGGTGTCTCTCGAACTAGCTTCGGAGAGTTCCCTGCTCGAGCGCCGGTGTCCCCTCTTCCTCTTCTTCCACTCGTCCAAGATCCGAGTTGGAGTCTCCCACCCTCCATCTCTGTTGCATGCAGGACTTCCTCGCTTCTCCTGTGGCTGTGCGCGGCGGTGGGGCCGTGGTTCGGCTCAGATCTGCGGCGGCGGAGTCCTCTCCACCAGGTTTGCGTGCTTCTCCTAAGTTGGCTTCGTCTCTCCCTGTGGCCTGTCCGGTTGGGTCCCGTTTCACGGGCTAGGGGGGGACGGTTGCTCTTCCGCGGAGGAGCTACGACTTGGCACGTTCTCTCTCTGTTCAGCGCTAGGGAAAGGTAGAACCGAGGATTCAGCCTCGCCTTCATGTCACCTACTGGAACCAAGGCCTTCTGGAGTCAACGGCGGGCGGCGGCGGATCTAAACCGAGTGTTAAGCGGCGGCGGCGGAGACAAGTTCAGAGATTATTAGGTTTAGGTTTTAGAATAACTCTTGGGTTTGGGCCTTGTAATTTCTGAATTCATAAATTTGGGTTTGGGTTTTGTAAACCAGTTCTGGTTTGGTTTTAAAATTTTAATGAAAATCCATTAAAAAAAAAAAAAAAAAAAAAAATCCTTGTCCATGGATAGAGAAGAATCTCGGGATTTTTTGGCCTGACATAGACAGGAGTTGACTAGTATATTAAAACACTAATAAAAATGAATTCAGTTATAATAAAAATTAAATAATATAAACGATAGAGATCACACTATATACGATCTAATTGATAGATTAAATATCGAATCTACATATACTTACTGACTGATTACAAAGATATGTTTGTAGTAAGGAGGAAAAGCCTTCCATGTGATTTGCACGTGCCTTTCAACTTTCTACGTCTACCAAACTTGTGCATCGCTCGTGTACCTCTCAGCGTCTGTCTCTTTATAACATTTTCATGTGAGTAAACTTTCTATAGTTTGTGCTGATAATCTTTATTTTTTTTTTAAAAAGAAGTAATTATTTCCAGTAACATGTTACCTTTCATGATTGAATTACTTTATAATATTTCATAAAAACAGTAAGAAGACACTCTAGGAAAAAATTGCTTAAAGTAAAATATATTATAAAAGTAAATTGATAGAGTATATATAATGTATTTTTGTATTAGTTTAGCATAATCATTCTGATTATTCGTTTTATACTTTTATCTCGAATTGACTTGGTTTGATTTAGTGGGGGTAAATTAGGAAATCTTTGATCTAATATGATTAAGTTTAGAAATTCTTAAAGAAGAATTATTTTAAAGTGGAGTTTTTTCGATTTATTGTGGAAAAGGTTAAAAAACGTACACATGGATGGAGTAAAAAATATCTTTCATCTGGGGGAAAAGAAGTACTATTGAAATTAATTGTTTTAGCTATGCCGGTGTGTACGCTATGCAAGTATTTAAGTTACCAAAGACTATATGCAAGGAAATGGCAAGTGTTATGGCTAATTTCTAGTGGAGTACGGATGGTGAGAAAAAAAGCATGCATTGGTTTAATTGGTAGAGGCTAAATACCTCGAAAATTTATGGAGACTTGGGTTTCCGAGATATTGAAAAGTTTAATGATGCTCTTCTTGCGAAGCATATATGGAGAAAGCATATGTGGAGAATAATTCAAAATCCGGTGAGTTTGTTAGCCAGAAGTTTGAAAGGACGATATTTTCCACATGGTGATGTTCTGACATGCTCAATGTTCATATACATGGAGATCTTTAATTCATGGACGAGATTTACTGAAGAAAGGGTGACGATATAACATAGGGAATGGTAACTCGGTTTCTTTTTGGACCGATAACTGGCTTCCTTATGGCATCTCCAACCCCACTCCAAATCCCACTCCAAA
>OVAU01004416.1:0-10111 GCA_900406315.1 Biscutella laevigata subsp. laevigata | reverse complement strand
TAATGAACCTAAAACTATGCAAAAACCATGCATATCAGTCAGCGTCGCAAGAAGGCTAGCTCCGGCTTCCTCTGCTTTTTGGCTTCTTTTGCGGCCTCTCCTCCTCTGGCTAGATGCTCCGTGAGGCTTTCGTTGGTGTGCGATAAGAGCTTCTCCAGCAAGGTGTCCTGCTCCCTCTCGTCGCCGGTTTTGTTCAGCAAAGGAAAGTTCTCTGCTTCGCTTCTTCCCTTCGCGAAGTGTTTGCTGCTTCTTCTCTTCTGCTCGGATTTCTCATCTGCTTTGTCAGATTTGTAGATCCGACGAGTTAGCTTCGTCTCTGGCGAGGGTCCTACGGTGGTTCTTTGTCTGGAAAGTGCGGGGTAAGTTCGTTGTTTCTCGTGTACAGCGGGTTTCTAGTTTGGTTTGTTTAGCGTGAAGGTGTTTAGCTTGTGTTTGGACGTGTTCTTTTCTCGATTTTGTCGTGGGTGTGCTTTCCCGGATCAGTCTGGGTTGGATTTGATCCCTCGTATTTGTCTATCATCGCGTGCTTGGTATTGTGGTGGTAGAATGGTCTGATGTGTTGTTTAGGGGTGCTTCGAAATCACTTAGTATGAGGTGGGTTGGTATTGTTTGCTCGGCGGTTTCTCGTTTGGTCTCGTTTTGTGGTGTGTCTTTGTCGGAGCTAGGTTTGGCTAAAAGTTCACCTCCTAGTCTTGGATGATTGCTTGCGGTGTGTGGGGTTCGTGAGTTTTAGGGTGGCTTCCTTCCGTTCCATTCTTCTCTCCAGTTTCATGCGGTTCATCGATGGTTCTGCCGGGTGTCGGGCTGTCTGGTTGTCGAGAAGATCGTGGAGGTTTTCACTTGTAGCTGCTTAGTTCCTCTTCTGTGTTGCGGCTTCGTCCTTCTCTTGGTGTTTCCTTCGGATTTTTGGGTTTCTTCCAGTGACTGGTAATCTAGGTGCAGATCGAGGTTTGGATTAATGTTTCCGCCGAGGTTTGAAGGAAAAAGGAGTCCCTTTCCGGTGTAGGTTGGTCCGTCCTGAGTGTCTCCTAGCTCGTCTTTCTGCCTTTGGCCGTCGCAGCTGCTTGTGGAGGCTTGGTTCGATCTTCCTCTCGTCAATATATTGGGCGTGGTTGGTGCTTCAGTAGGCTCAACTACTAGTTCGACGTCTTTGGTTCTGAACCGATTATTCGAGTGTTATGTGTTCTATTTTCTTAGACTAGTTTTCATTAGTTTGTCTTTTGTGTTATATCTGGCTTCCGAGGATTTCTTCTTTTTTCGCCGACTTAGTTTCCGGGGACTTCTTGTATGTCTGTCGGCTTTGATTCAGTTTTCTGACTTGTCTTATGTATTTCAAAAACGTATCCTTTTATGGATTTTAATATAATTCAGTTGGGAAAAATATGATTTGAGCCCTATATAGAGTTCATTCATATATGTTTAGTATTGGTGTAAATGAATGTAGTATCTAGAAAAAAAAAAAAGAATTTTGGTGTTGTTCTAAATTCTTTTACATATTCTGATGTCTAAAATTCTAGTTTTATTTGTTTTAGTTTAGGGTCGGTCTAGTATCGGTTTATCAAAAATTCATATGTAGGAAGAATTATTCTTGTGTAATTGTCTATGAGGATGTTTATTGTATAATTTTACATAGTTTAACAAATATCTCCAACAATGATGTAATACTATTAAAAAGTTAAAAGTAAAATGTTTACATTAGTAGTTTAATAGTATGTTAAGTACACTACCTTTTGAGATTGATTTTGTAGGATACTTTTTAGAACCACTAATTCTACTTTTGTAAACAAATGATTGTATTAATATTGACGTGATATAGTTACAGTTAATTAAGCTGTTCAAAGTGTATACTGATCTTTTATTATAGTTGAACAAAAATATAACATTGATCAAATTATATAAAGAAGTAGACTTATGCATAGTGCCTTATGACGAGTTAACTAAATATTAAACGATAAGTATCAAAGTTTTCTTTTTCTCCTTATTATTTTTTTTGTCTATTTTATTGAATTGCAACAAACGTACAAAATAAAAATAAAACAAAAACAAAGTCGATGGAATACAAAAATATTCCTAGAAAAAAAAAACATATCCATGATAAAACCTAAAATGAAACCACATAACTAAAACGATGGAGAAACCATAAGGTTGAACAATTAATCACTTGTATAGCTTTTTGAGAAACCATAAATGTCTATGGATTATAGAAAGTTTTTCACTCTGAGTACAAAGTGATAATTTCCACAAATAAAAGTAATTTTATTCCCATTACTTTTTTACAAGTATTAAAGAAACATGTCATATATAAAAGCAAAGAGACACTATCACTCTCTACGCTTCTCTCTCTATCCCTATCTCTCTCTCTCTGAATCACTCTGTTCTTTGAGTTGAGTCACCACAAACTCACAATCAAATACACAAAAAACAAACTCAGACCCATTCATCTGAATCTGAATTTCTCCGCAGAAGCTCACAATAATGGAGGAGAAGTGGAAGCTGTCAATGAAAGAAGCTTCTCCTTCTTCTTCTTCCTCAAAGTCAAAGTTCTCTAGAAGCTTCTCAACAAGTTCTTCCTCCACAAAGTCTCCTATATTCGTGAGAAGTTCCTCCACTAAGTGTTCTGTTCCTTCCTCATTCTCTTCCTCTTCTTCTTCATCCTCTTCAATCTCTAGAAGCCTCTCAAGAAAAGAGAGAAGATCCTCCTCTTCTTCTTCTTCTTCTTCTTCTTCTTCTTCTATTACCCAGAAATATAGCAGCTTGGCTAAAGAACAAAAGGCAAGGTTTTACATCATGAGAAGGTGTGTAGCTATGCTTGTTTGTTGGCGAGATTCTTAGTTAGATCTTCTTCTTCTTTTTTGCTCCTTGTAATTAGGTCAGTTTGACTATTGAGGGTTTCCATAGAAGTACATTGTAAGAAGAGATTTTGATTTTTTTAAAGAGTTTCTATGCTCGCTTTTTAACTAGTTTACTTGCATATTAATTGTCACACACACAATTGTATATGTAACATTGATGCAAGTATTTACATTTGGATATGAAGTCTTTGTTTTCAAAATTGAATTAAAATTCATTATTTATAGGATTAATGGTTCATGAAATACAATGTTTTTGTTAGTGTTTAGTTGAATGTTTTTACAAATAATATGATTTTCTGTTTGATCTTATTGTTAGTCTAAAATGAAATGATTACTGAAGATGCATATAATCTGGTCAAAGATCTGAAGTTTTTTCTTTACTTTTAATATATTAATTGATTTTGAAACGATAATGGAGTCCAGTTAATGTCAATGTGATGATGGTTATAAGAATATAATGGTAAGATGCTATAGATCTTGCAAAGACCAATAATGTCTGGAACTCTACTCATGTTTTTTTTTTTCTTAACTTTATTATTTTATTTTATTTTTTGCATTTTGTGGCAGTATTTGGTGACAGTAGTTTTTCTGTTTGCTTTCTGGATTTTTTTTGTCTCTTTGATGGAAGAAAGATTCCCTCTTAGCAAATGAAAATTCTTTAGTATCAATATTTTTCCACATTTTATTATTTAAGAACGTAACCAGGAAGAAAATTACTAGCTTTAATATAATTAGTTACGTAATTAGAAACTAGCAAGCATTATTGGGATGAGATGAAATCTATCCTTTCACTTTATTAAGGGGAAAAAAGTTTTGAATATTATATGGCAAATCCAATGAAAAATTGTCAAGTAAATCCATCTTTTTCAATTATCATTATAAAATTTATATTTTTTGTTAAATCAGATAATTAAAAAAAATATAGATCACGAGCTTTGCAAAATCGTGATAATGCTTCTATTGATTACAAAAATTATTCGACAAAATATTGTACATATTATTAATATTTTACCATGACCAAGCTCTTCACAGTTCACTCATCTTTAAAGGGAAAAAACAAACAAACAAAAAAGTTCAGAATTTCTCAGGCGACGACTCAAAAACACAGAAGTAATAAAGAGGAAAATAAAAACGAAAAAGAGAAACACATATTGCATAATTTAAAGGAAGTATCATTCCAAAATAGGTAACGTGGCCAGAGTCAACATTTAGGGAAATCAGAAGGTAGAGGAAGGATTTTCTGATTTGGAAGTTCTCCATCCAAAACCACCCAAGCCATAGTCAGACCCCAACTCAAATGAATCTCGATGTGGCAATGCATGAACCACACACCTATCACCATCAACCAATTATTACAATATATTATATAGTTTCTGAATACCATTAATCTTTATAATCCGATTATGATCATATAAAACTCTTACCAGGGTTATCAGCAAGGAAACGGATGGCAACCCAACCACCAGAAGGGACATTGATAGTGTTTCTTTCGACCGGGTCAACTAGATTATATTGTTTTGGGTCACGGTTCGGGTTAAAGTTGCCGAAGCCTTGACCAACCACATAAAAGTTGAAGCCATGAAGATGAATAGGATGTGCTTCAATACCTAAGATGCTTGTGCCTTGCAAGACTAACTCAACCGTTGTGTTGTACTTCAAAACCACCACTTTTGTGCCTTTTGACACCATTGTGTTGTTCGGTGGCGCACCCGTGTAATTAAATGGGAAACGAGGGGCATTTGGGAAATCGGTCGTGAAAACATTCTTGTACTTTCCAAGAAAGTATGATTGTAACAAAGAAGTCTTGTTTGGTAAGATGAAAGAGACATTATTGATGGATGCTGCGAATTTTGTGGTGTTACTTGGTCCTTGGCATGTTTGGTTTTTAGGACAAGGGTTGGTTCCTAAACCGACCGTAAAGAAAAACTTCTTGTCAACGGTTTTTGGCACGTTTGCCGGAAATGTAGAACTAGCCAAACTTCTAAACATTTTGGTGAAATTCGCAGCGTAACTGGTACTGTTTATAGGAGGGAGAGATGGTTTAACAACAGAAGAATTGAAATGGTTTTTAGTTGATTTATGGTGGTATTTGAGAATTCCTGCGACGGTTGTATTATCGATGGTTCCTTGACCCGTGAAGTAAGGTCTAGCCAACATATAGAAGGTTGCATTTGGAGAAATGGGTTTGGTTTTGAGTAGTACATTGGTGGTTTGACCCGGACCGAGAAGCACAATGTTGGTTTGAAATGGTTTAACATAGCTAGCGTCAGCTTCAACCACTGTCAATGTATGATTAGCAATGGTGAAGAAGAGTTCATCATCGAGTGCAGCATTGATCAGTCGTAGTAGATATGTCCTTCCAGGTTTCACCGTCAACTTGTATGTGTCTAAGTACAAAACATGTTCATTGTGTTACAGAACTTAAGTCCCCATCTTGTACTGTTAAAAAGGATGATTTACCTTTTGCAGAACAATTATATAATGGGCCTGGAAGCCCATTAAAAGTATGAGCATCAGAAACATTTGGACCTGCTCCTGTCTGAAGAGCTTGTTGTATCACTGCTTGAGGATCAGCATTGAACCATTCACCTATACACATCGTCATATACAGAGCTCATACTTTGGAACTCTTGTGTAAAGAAAAAGAGTTATGGGGTGGGAAAGATGAATACCAAAGATTATAGGGACTTGTTTGTATGGTTTGGGAAACGGATAAGGTTGGTGGAGTTTTGGGAGAATGATCAATGGTCCGTACACGGTGGCTCTCATCCATTGAATGTGAGCATGCCACCATAAGGTTCCTCGTTGTCCGATCACCGTGAAGTTGTAAACATAACTTTGTCCTGTTTGAATTGGACATTGTGTCACATACGACGGTCCATCCGCCCAACCAGTCCTTAGTTGTCGGATCCCATGCCTACATTTGTAATTTTTATACATTTATTGATAGAAAATCGAACAAAAATGATTAACATATATAAGAGTATAAGCAGTTCGTAATTTACCAGTGGATGGAAATGTTGTTGGATACATGATTAACAACTTTGATCTGTAGATTATCTCCTTCTCTTGCTGTAACCTTAGGTCCTGGGAATTTTCCATTCACCGTCACGATAGTTTTCGTTTTGCACAATCTTGTGATGTTTTTCAGTTGAATCTGCCACAGGAAAATCCGAATAAATGACACAAATATAATAAAATTTGTGTCAAACTGAAATTGTAATTACATTGAAATGGTAGTGACGCGTGATTCCAGCAGAGGATGGATCGATGTTGTAACTCATGGCAAAGAGAAATGCCACAAGATGATAATGCAAAAGCCACGTAGCCATGTATAATATTTTGTGTGTGTGTGTTTCTGGTGAAGCTCTCAACTGTTGTATTTTGGAATAGAGGGAGAGTGTTGTTTTTATATAAGGAAGAGAGGCAAATGGTAGGGTTACTGGTTGGTAACAAATGAAAATAGATTTTAGTGTATTTGGATAAGTGATTAATAAGATGATTATAGTGTTGGTGTTTAATTTGTCCTATACTCCTATTGTTAGACAACCCGAGTGAATTCCAAGTTAACTAATTATGTGCTTTAACTATGATCATGAACTATATTTCGTACCAATAAAATGATTTACAAAAATTTAGAAGCAAATTAATACATAATCGAGATATATTGTTGTTTTTCTTTATCTTCCTTATAGTTAATAATTATATATGATACTAGAATTGTACCCGTATAATATGCAGGGTGATGTGTTTTTAAATTATGATGTTACAATATTTTAATTTTATAGAAACTATATTTTTAAAAATAAATGTGTGATTAACAAATACTAATAAATAATTTATTGTAAGTTTATTTAATTAAATTTTTTAAATTTTATAATTTTACATTTTTAATAGAATACTCATATTAATAATATATTGAAGTTGAAGATAAAATTTTAAAAGATTTTTGGATAAAAGTTATTTAAAAACACGTTTCTAGCTAAAACATAAATCCCATATTAATATAATTTGATTTATTGTTATATTTATTAGATTTCTATGTAGAAAATTTTGTAAAAGGAAAACCTCGAATTATATTTCATTATATTTATCTTGGAAAAATTTCAAACTGAAACTTTATATATTTATTGGTTAATTATATATTTTTGTTAGATTTATATATATATCATGAAAAACTTTGTATAATAAATTTCATAGAAGATAAACTTATGTACAAGATAATAAGATAAAATTATGTATAAAATAATTATTATATACTAAAATTATATTTAACTTATTGTAATTATACTATAACTTTTTTTTTGTCACCATATACTATAACTTATGTATAATAAACCTTTTATAAGAAGATAAAATTATGTAGAAAATAATTATCATATAGTAAAAATTCTATTTAAATTATAGTAATTATAATATATACTCGATGTAAAATCTAAATTGAATATGGTGAAATTTATAAGAGAGAAAAATTCTGATCTTGTTGAAAAAAGATAAATCAAATATTAAAATAATTTTATTTTTTTTAAACTCATTTTAAATTCGTTTTAAAATTCGTTTTTTAAATAGTATCTTGTGAGAAAATATTTAATTTTCAATAAAAATTACATAGATTTTCAATTTTATCCTTAGTAAATATCTTTTTTTTCTTTGAATTACTTTTTTACAGTGACATATCACGTAATATTTTACTGATTTAAAAGTTATATTCTTAAAAATGACTATGAGATAATACTATAGAGATATATTCTCTAATTATTATGTGCATTACGTTCATACAAATATAAGTTTCTACATTGAGTATTGAGAATATCGCTTAACTTAGGACATTATTTGTCGAAAAAAAAATAAGACATTATTTAACATAAAACAGATTGATTAGTATAAACCAAAAGTAGTGTTTGTCAGAAAAAAAACATTTGGATCAAATTGAAGTTCAAAGTTAATAATTTCAAAATGTATTATATGTTTACTGTTTTCGATTTATACACTCAAGGAGATAAGTTTGAGTCAGAAAATTAAATGAATCCGAAAATCAAACCAAATCAACTTCAAATAAAAAGTATCGAATAAAACTGGAATTTCATAATGGAATTTAGATTTATATTTCCAAAGAAATAGAACTAACTCAAACTTAACCACACAGATAATCAAAAATAAATTATATACTTAAGAATGTAAATTATAATATATTTTAATATTCAAATTATAATTATAAATATAAATTAATTAGTTATGTTTATATTTAAATAACTAAATATCTAAAATACTCAATATAATTACAATATTTATATAGCGCAAGAGCAAAACAAGGGGAAGGAAACTAAATTATGGGTACAGTAATTAATTATTGCAAACAATGATATAATAATTATACTTATAAATAAGTACATGGGACGTTGCTCGTTGGTAGATTGAAAGCATATGTTCCAACAAAAAGAGTCTTGAGTGAATCTAAGCTTTAAGGATCTTCACAGTCTCCTACAAGACTCTATGTCTCTATCTCCCTCTCTCTCTCTCTCTATTTCTTTGACATTTCACCCAATCATTCATTCCTTTCAAGCAACATAAGACAACGATCGTTGTATATTCAGCTTCACTTGGCCTTGACCTTATATATATAGCCTACAGTTTAGATGTCTTATCTTCATTTTTTTAGCCAATATTAAGATGGTGCATCAGATGTTTAATTAATTCTAGTAAAAAAATAACCCATACATTATGCTTTTTATGTCCTTTGAAAATATGAAGCCATTGAATTTAATTAGGGATGTTGTAACTGTAAGTTAAGGTTGGTGTCTTGCTAAAAAACCAGAAGAGTAAATAAATTAATGATTATGTTTCCTTAAAATCTATTATATTAAAACAAAATAAATCTACTATCAAAAATCATAATAGACTAATTCTTAGAATTATTAAAACAAATATTCCATTACAATTATACTATTTTTCTACATCAATGTGTCACAATTTCTTTTTAAAATATCTCTAAAAGAAAATTCTTTGTTATATAATTTTTAGGATTTAATAATTCAATCATATTATTTTGTACAATAATATATTACAATTTGTTTTTAAAATAGCTATCCTTTGAAAAAAATTCTTTGCTATTTGTTTTTCTAGGATTAATAATTGTAAGGAAATATTTTATAAGTTTAAAAATTATTACAATTACATGCTTAATCAATATTATTATTTTCAATCAATATTTTTGTTACAACAAAATAATAGGTTGAATTTATTTATATTAAATAAAATAATACTTAGAAAATCTAGATTTTAATTAATTTAATATTAGTTCATAATCCAAAATAATTTCCAAAACATAAATAATGTATAATTTAGAAATTATAGGTATTATTATAGTTTAATAATTTAAAGTATTAATTATTAATATAATTTCAAAATAATAAAATACTTGTTTTGAACGTGAATTCAATCCGCAAAATAAATTGTAAAAAACACAAATACATACAATTATAATCAGTTTCAGAATTTTGAACATAGTTGTCAAAAAAAAAGTGGACTCTACCAAAAAAATCTTTTTGTTATTTCACTCACATAAAATTAAAAACAGCAATAAATATCTAAATAAATAAGACAAACTCTAGAAAAAGATAAAAGGGAAAATTCGGTAAAAACCATGAAATTGTCCATTTTGCCAATTTAAACCATGAATTATCGATTGATCCATTAAACCCCCAACTTATGTCGACATTCCATTTTAAACCTGAACTTTTGTTGACTGAGCCAAATTAGACACGACGTTAACTTCACTAACGGAATATTTAAACGGAGTTAAATGTCACCGTTAAATGAAACGACGTCATTTTGAGAAAACAACAAAAAATCTCAAAGTTTCAAATTTTAAATTTCGGCCATTATTACCAAAATTTTTGAAAGTAAAACCATAACAATGTAATATAGTCTCTCCCAAAATTTAGTCTATCCAACCTAATAATGTTCTCCAAAATTTCACGATTTCAAATCTTTCAACCCAATTTTAATATTACAATAAAACAAATCGAAATATAATGCCTAATTAATATCTACTGATAATGTATTTTATTTTGGAGTAACGTTATATCAGAACAAATTATTAGAAACAAGAATCATAGTTGTACCAAAAAGTAAGAAAGAACATAATAATAAGGTCGTTAGTTGTAGGTTTACCAACTTGAATCCTTCTCTTTTACTGTTACACTAGATTAAGACCCGGGCCATGCCCGGATTTTATTTTTATCGATAAAATTTTTAAT
>OVAU01004414.1:0-10113 GCA_900406315.1 Biscutella laevigata subsp. laevigata | reverse complement strand
TCGGCGAAGGCAGTTGGGAAGGTAGTGAGCCAAACATCATTAATTAGTACATGATCGATCCTTTTTGCAACTGGTTGATCTGTTCTTTTGTTCCACCAAGAAAACCGGAGACCTTTCATCGCTGCCTCTGACAGTCCTGTAGTCTGCATTGTGTCCATGATATCAATTTGACCAGGATCCGCATGAACATCATACTGATTAGAGTGATGTGCACTTCTGATGGTTTGGTTGAAATCTCCAACGACTAGCCAGGGAGATATCATCAAGGGAGAGTCTAGGGTAAGACTAACCAGATCATTCCATAATTCCCTCCTCTCGGTAACTGAATTGGCTCCATAGACGAAAGTGACCGTGAATCTAATCCCCGCAGATTGAAGTAAGATACCACAAGTCATTGATTGAGCAGATTTTCTGTAACAAATAACCGAAATACTAGGATCCCAAACCACCATAATTCTCGCCGAAGTTGCATAGTCCTCATTTCCAAGATACCTCCAACCACTGGGAATTGCTCTTTCAACTCTCTTCAAATTATTCGGTAATAAGCGCGTCTCCAACAACGCTCCAAAAAGAGGGCGGTGGATCGAAATCCACTACTTTATTGAATCTTGTCTAATAGGACTATTGAGTCCCCTCACATTCCATCCAAAATACATGGGCAAAAAAGGAAGCAGATTATGCAGAAATAGAGGCTGGGTAGCCACCATTTCCTCCACCTATAACCGGTGATAGAACAGAATCTGACTCTGTATCTTGAATTCTCTTAGGAGAGGCGGTGTTGCAAGGGGCTGATATAGGAGGTGGGGTATCCATAGGACCATCAGATGCATTGTCAACATCTAAATTTGAACTTGTTTTTGCTGTAGTTTAGTTGTCATCAACGGAGACTGGACTTGATCCCTCCTCATCGCTTGCATGCTCCTTGGAGGTCTGTTTGGGCTTAACCCCTAATGGAGTTGCAGATTTGTTACTAGACCAGGAGCAACAAGTTCGTGATCAATTGTTTTTTCTTTTTGCACCCAGATTTTTCAGCGGGACTTTGATCTAGACGGAGGTCGGCGATTGTGGCGACTGCGGGATCTAGCTGAGCGGCGGGTTTTCCTGACTGTAGGTTCAACCATAACATAAGTAGGCCGAGGATGCAATATTGGACAGTGATCATTGTCATGTCCAAAAATTCCACAATGGGTACACTTCAGAGGCAACCAAGGATAGGTAACATCTATTTCCAATTCTGAACCATCCGGGCAGCTTGAGAACACTTTATTTGGTAATGGCTTTCGCAAATTCACTTCGACTGTTATTTTTGCAACTTCCAGGTTCTCTTTTCTTTCAGTTTCCGGAGCTAGAGACAAAGGTTTGCCAATACCAGTAGCTATCCTTTGGAGAATTTTTCCACTAAATATTATGACAAACAGATTTTTCAGATGAACCTCAACTCTCGCAGAGTCCAAGGATCATGAGCCTGGTTGAATACCTGCATTCCCCTTAGAGATATACATCGGTGCCCCGGCTAACCTCCAAACTGATCTGCTAAGCAGAGTTCCTCTGGTTGTTGAATCAGGAACTCGAAGCAAATACGCTGATTGATCAAGCTTATGAACAAAAATTCGGGGACCCTTCTTAGCCCAAACTGCATTCATTATTCCTATCACACGACCCATCTCTGGAACCTGTCTTGGAAATCTAGCAACCAAGTAGTCTGAGAATTCCTGACGCGCTTCTTCAATGTCCTCGATCGGTATTCTAACAAGCGGTGCTCCTGATCCATGTATCTCAGGAATGCCTTCTTCAACCAGACGGGAAGATTGCCCTACTACATTAGCCCAGGTTGGGTGCACTATATTGGAAGCAGGTGGGACCGCAGTATTATCTGTCGGAGAGTGATCATCTAATGCCTCAGCCTGTTCAGGAGTTCCCGTTGTGGTGGGGTTCTCCTGCAATGATGAGCTTGTGGGTGAGACATTGAGATTGAACTGCTTTTGCGTTCCCACCCCACCATCGATCACCATCTGAGCCGTGGAATTCTCCCCAATGTTTGGTATTTCAGGTTCCAAGAGCACAGCTTTTGCTACAACAACAGCCAGTGGAGCATCATTGGGCACCAGATCTGCAGATCCTTCAACGGTGGTGGCCGGAGGACCTGAAATGAAATTATTTTCCATAGATCCTTCCACAGCCGCAGCCGGAGGATTTGCAGAAACTAGAGCGATCTTTGCTGGAGAAGTAGAAACCGCTTGCGGTCTATCTACAGGGTTCACCAGATCCATTCCTCCCCCAACCACAACGGAGGGGGAAGACTTCCAAGGCAACTCCAGGCGCAGAGCATCAACACTTGCGCCGCGAGCAGATTCCAAGCAACCACTGTTAGACGCGGCGCTTGTAGGGGAACGATGAGAGGGCGGAGACGAGGGGCAACTCTTCGCCTTCCACCGGAGAGAGAGAGGAGGAGGACCGACAATCTGCTTGGGAGGCTTACGTCGCCTCCTCATGACTGCCTGTCGCTGGAGGGCTAGGCGAGTCACGGCACAGTGCCGTCAAAACCTAGAGAATCACCGCTAGAAAAGGAAGGTGAAGAGGAGAGAGAAGAGAGAAAAACGGGCTAGTTTTTTAGTCTCTTCTCATTATAAAGAATGATTTCTATTTGACGTATGATTTAAAAGAGTTTATAGTTTAATTTATTAAAATAATTTTAGTGGATGACACTCGTAAATTCATTGAAAATAAATTGGTTTCAATAAATTAGTATTTTAAATAAAATTTGGTTTCAAAAGATTTTCTTTTAAACAATTTAAGATTTTATCAAACAAAATTTAGAAGATGTGATATCCAATTATACTATATTAGTTTACTTTAATCATTATATTCCATTTCTTATATTTATTTCGTTTTACCCAATTATGTAATTATTCATACAAGAAATTTAACTTTCCACATGTTATAATTCAAATTTAAAAATGGAAAAAATAATTTGTTTTAACAATACTATTTTCTTAACAATTACATACATACAGAATCATTTATATTTTTTTTTTTTGTCAACCACAATTTATAATTCTTATGTTAAACTCATACCTTAATGGTAATAAAGTGAGCATACTAACACTCATATTCTACTAAATATCATTATTTAGTTTATCAATATATATAATAGAATATTATCAAAATAGTAAGATATTGTAATTTTCTTACACTAAATATTCAAATATAATTTAATCGGTTTAGTTTAGTTTTAAATTAAATGTATTATAAAAATATTAATTTAAAAATTATTTAGAAATATAAATGATATAAATTATTCTACGGATGTTGTCGTAATAAAAATCTAAATTGGGTTAAATCCATTTACAAATAAGTGATGGTGGGAGCTCAAACTGGTTAGTGGACACATTGATTGGGCGATATAACTTCAAACCTTTTGCTCCATTTTTGTCCACTAAATTTTTTATTATATTTTGGCCAAATCAATATGAAAATGATTGCATAAAACATGTTCTGCTAATTCGAATATAAAGGCTGTATGTAAATACTTTCGCATTTAGTTTTTTTTGTTGTTGTCAACAGACTTTTGAAATTAGTTAAACTTTCTACAATTGGCTATAAGAAAAGAGAAAAAATATCATTTTGGTTTCCAAAAGTATCATCAAATTCTAAAATTGTACAATTGCATTGGTTTAAATCTTTCCTCAAACTTAACCTTTTAAACAGATTTAGATTATTTTTTAGTGTGCTATTTTGGATTTTTTAGGAAAAACAACTAAATATTATTATAAAATACAATTCTCTGAATTAGCATCAATTTTTTTATGGATTATAATATCATATAAGAATTTTGTTTATAAAATACCACATTTTGATTGATCTTAAATGTAAACTATAAATTCTAAACCTTAAATCATAAAATATAAATCTTAACCCCTAAAAATAATCTTTGAATTTTATGTTTTATTTTGTTTCAAATCGAACCAGAATAAAAATAATATTATATCTATAAATTAACCATATTTATGAAATCACAAAAATAAATATTATAATTAATCATAAAAATTAATTATGTATTAGCTGAGGATGTTTCTATATTTTAAAAGATATCTTTCAAAATATAATGTATATTTTAATGCACTAAATTTTGTAAGAAAAAAATGTGACAAACAGAAAATAGCTATTGACATCATACCTATCTTAATTATATTTTTTAATACACGAGAATTTGAATTTACTTCAAATTTACTAGATTTGATAAATATCCAAGTAATAAATTATTTTACTTGATGCTGTCTCTCACATCCAAATAAAATAAAACTTATTTAATTTATACATATACTCAACGATTTAACATATGTCCAATTTATTTTATCTTATTGTGTGATGAAGAAATATAAACCATTCTCTTGACAGTAATTTAAAAAAAGAAATAAAAGAAACTTAAACCCAACTTATTAATCCATATTTCTTCCTTCAAGTATTTTTTGTCATCCTTAAAGTATCTATAGAAGCTTAAACCCAACTTATATATTGAATAGATATAAATTTACAACTGTTTCAAATATTTAGATACTTAACTCATATTGTTATGAATTGTAGTATTTTGTACTACTTCTAAATTATACATGTTTTTTTCTCAGTGTTAAATCTTACCGATTTCAAATATCATGAAAAGTATAAATTTAATTGAAATGGCTATGAACCAAAAATAATTGTACTGGTTTTAAAATGTTACTTTCACAAAAAAAAATTTATCCCCTATGTATTAAAACAGAATCATTTAAAAAAAAAAAAATCTTACATTAACGTGTGATTTACAAAATTACGTGCTGATGTATCATCACCAGAATATCTTTAAGAAAATATTAAAATAAGGTTTTGTTTACTAGGATAATTACAATATATGACACTCATATATTTACTAACAAATTTATTTAAGTAATAAAGATTTGATATCTAACAATATCCTACTAATTATTTAAAATAATTATTTCACGTAATAATATTTAAATTTTTTGTTTTTATTATTGATTTAAAAACCAAAATATCTCTGAAAATTATATTCAAAATAAGGTTTGTTTACTAGGATAAATACAGGAATTGAAATTTTTTTAATAATTACTATCAATAGATAATTATTTAAATATTTAATATGAACGAAAAATATTTTAAAAATACAAAAATATTTCAATTATAATCTAAGATATATTATTTTGTTGGTGTAGGTTTGAAAATATTTTTTGGGGATTTAATATTATGAATGTAGTTTTAAATCATCATATGTATCATCATATGATTACAATTAAATATTCAATTAAATATTCAAGAGTTTGCATTTAGTCTGGAAAAAATTGGTTTAGTTCATTTAATAAAAAATTATACCCTAATATGATTCATAAATAAATTAATATTAAATAAATTACAAATTAATTTTAGTAACTTTATATTTTATATATTATTTAAATCGATATTATTCATGTTTCTATTTTTTTCATAAATAACAAATATTTATTAAGATAATATATAACAAAATTATATTATATATTATTAAATTTATAATTATATTTTCTATTATAAAATTCCACAGAAGCAAATACGTTATAAGATAAGTAAGGGCGAGAGGAAAGAGACAACAGCTCTTTATATTGTGGGTCAAAAAATCTAGCACAGGTTAAAACGAGTTAACTCCTCAAAAGCCCCTATATCTCTTTCTTCAATCTCTATAGGACACGATTTTTGTTTTAATTTTATAGGTCATTAAAAAAATTATTTCTTAAAACTGAAAACGCTAATATTTTTTTATTTAATTTAACAAATTTTATAAAAATATTTCAAAAATCGAAAAACTGTTTTAAAATATTTTCACAAAATCAAAATATGATTAAAAAACGATTTGAAAATATTTTTTTCGAAGTTTGAAGGATATAGAAGTTAAATATTAGTTCATGGGTTCACTAATCCATATAGGGAGGTGTAGGGTTTAGTTTTGAATGATTGGGGGAGTTTTGTTTGAGAGTTTGAGTTTTGATAAAAAAATAATTAAATAGGGACATAAGAAAATGAGTTAGCCATAACATATTTGTCTATCACAGATAGGGGACCAATAAGAATTTGACTCGGTTAAAACACGTTCATATAATAGTAGTACAAGCTATTCGGACACATAATCTATTCCAGACCCACAAATCTGTTATGAACCAGTTAATTTAACCCAACGAATCTGTCCGTGAGACCTGTTGGGACAAAAAATTAGAGAGCCCAACAAGATGACGATGAACAGCGTGAGTCCGTCTGACAAAGTTTCAATATGTCCCATCGACTGTTTCTTTGTTTTAAAATCATACGGTTTGTGATTAGTGCCCCATTCTACGCTTCTTTCTACAACAATGGTGAGACTGAGATTTATGTGAGATCACTCAAAAACAGAGACTTGTCCATTCCAGCTACAAGACGCTACCACGTTAGGCAAGACGGGATGGTATGTGACATCAACACAGGGATGTTCATAAGCCTTGAGCTTCTTGATTAGCTCTGAGGATTTGTAGCTGTACATGTATATGGAACCATCAGATGAGCCAGAGACTAAGGTTTCTCCATCCAGGCTGAAGTTGCATTTTATTGGGAAACCTGAGACCCAATGACCTTCGTACCTCTTGTATTTGTTGAGCTTGAAAGGTGGGTTTGTTGACAAGATTGCTGCGTAGTTCCCGTTTGATTGGGCGATGAAAACTTGGTCTTGAGGGTGTCGTTTGATGCAAGTGCATGTGTACGCCTCTGTATAGACCTGAGATCAACAACAACACGAGAACATCATTAATGTTAAGAGAATTGGACTACTTTTTCTAAAATTTCGCCAAGACAGTTCCTGCTAGAACTAGCTTGGTCTGATAGTAAGTGATCAAGAAAAAGACATCATGTTGCTACTCACCTGGTTAGATAGAGGAATCTCTCTCGAAACATCCCAAACCATAACAGCATTCTCACTTATATTTCTGCTGGACACATCACTTGAAGAGATGAACCGTTTCCCACCCGAGATAAACTCAACATCAAGAATGGAACCAAGATCTCGGATGTATTCGTGCACGATTTTTTCAGTCCTAATGTCCCATAATCTAAGACTGCCCTTTGATCCTCCTGAAAGAAACAGATTGAAATTATCTGGATGGAACTCAACAACACCAATAACCTGATCCTCCTGGAAAGATTGTATCTCTACCCCTCTTTCAACATCAAATAGTCTCGACGTAGAGTCATATCCACAAGAAAGCAGCGATGGTCCTTGCTTTGACCACTTCACATCTTTAACCGGCGCATTATGATTGAGAAAAGCCCGTACTTTCTTTTTACCATTGCTCCACACATTCCACACGTAAACAGCACTATCCAAGCCAGCAGAAGCAAGAAGATGAACTGCAAAATAGCTCTAATGAACAAATGAATGAGACAAAAAGATAGTGGCAAGAGATATAACCAAAACAGAGGTCCCAAGCATATCATACAAAGTGTTTGCCTAATATTTAACTCAACTATAACACAAACCAAGAGCCACCAACAAGAACTAAGTTAATCACAAACTCTATATACTTTTTTCAAAATTTCACGAATCCGGAGAGACGTAACAAGAACATACCATGAGTTGTAGACCAATCAATAGCAGTAACAGCCTTTGTATGGCCGGTTAACGAAATCGACATCCTACTAGGCATTTCGGTTCGCCATGAGGATCCTTTTGGTCGATGTGTAACCGAAGATAGAACAACGCGAGGCACTTCTGAATCTGAGATGCTCCCAAGAACTGAGATTAAGAAGGTATTTTGCATAATTAGCACAAAGCTAATGAGCTAGATCAACGAACGGTAAGCAATTACTCAAACTTACAGGAAAAGCACACTGACACCAAAAGTGTTTGAATATCAACGGAGATTTACAAAAACTAACACTAAGCAAAAACTAAAGTACAGATTAACAGAAAGATTAAAGGGTTAAGAATAATCGCAAGTACCAGTAGGAGAGGTAGAAGAGAGTTTCTGACTCAAATCAGAACACTGATCTTGACTCGGAATCGTTGAAGGGGAATCCAGAAGCGCTCTCTCTCTCTTGGATACGTACCGACCTGGAATCGGAGCAGGAGCCTGAACCGAAACAGAAGAGCTCGTTTGTGGATCCGAATAAGAACCGTGAGGAGGATACGGTCTACGAGATGGTTTGTACTGACGCTTCGAAGGAATAGAGGGTGCGGCTATTCGAGTTACCAACTGGTCATTAGCCACTGGTTCAGGTTCGTCGTCGGAGTCATTAGCATACGAATTAAATATGAGGTCCATCGGAACTTCGAATACGAACCACCGAAGAAATGATCGTAGCTCGGAACAAACCTGAATTCAGTCTTCGATTGAGTATGAGAAGTTGGACCTTTAATGGGCTTTATTTGGGCCACTATAATAGCTTGACACAGATTTTAACCAAATAAAGCACAAGAAGGGCCTGAGTGAGTCAGCTACTTGTTCAAAGTTTTTGGTTTTTTTTTTTCTTAGCAAAGGGAAATAATCGTGTTAGAAAGTAGGAATAAAATAATAAAAACTTAGCAGCAAAATCAAGTTTTGGTCCGAAAATTAAGAGGATCAGTTGTAACGTTTACGAATTTGAATTAAGTTTACGAAAACAAATTTTTCGATTAAAATAAAAACTAAGAAATTGTTTTGTATCTTTTTGGTAAAAAATATACAACGTCAATTTTTGTTTTGTATCTTTGTTAGTGTAAGAATAGGATATCTCTTAATGATTCCAATGTAATTACAGGATTATATATACAGAGGACTATCGAGGAGTCTAGGGTTATCTATACAAGGCAATTGCCATAGATGGAAGAAGGAGAATAATAACAGAGTAAATGAGAAGATCATCATCTCTTAACATGCCCCCTCAAGATGGAGGAGGAGCTACTCCAATCTTGGACCGTAGTTCAGTAAAGCGAGCATGAGCAATGGGTTTCGTCAAAGCATCAGCAAGTTGGTCTTTGGTGTGAACATGAGTAACGCGGAGAGTGCCCGAAGCGATCTTTCCCCTAATGTAATGATAGTCCAAAGCAACATGCTTCATTCGCGAGTGGAAGATTGGGTTTGCGCAAAGGAATGTGGCGCCAAGGTTATCACAATACACAGTCGGAGCAGCGGGCAGCTTGATCCCTAGCTCAGCGAACAGATTACAGATCCAACGAAGTTCAACAGAGGTGTTTGCAACTGAGCGATATTCTACTTCGGTGGATGATCGAGCCACGGTTTTCTGCTTGCGTGAAGACCAAGATACCGGGTGACTGCCAATGTAGATGATATGAGCGTTGGTGGATATGAAGTCGTCGGTGTCCCAAGCCCAGTCTGCATCAGAGAAAGCATGTAAGGCCAGGGAATTGTCTGATCTGAAGTAGATACCATGGTCTAGTGTGCCGGCTAAGTAGCGAAGAATACGTTTGGCTGCCTGCCAATGATCCTCAGTTGGTTTGTGCATGAACTGCGACAAGCGGTTGACTGCAAATGCAATGTCCGGGCGAGTGAAAGATAGGTATTGTAAGCTTCCCACGAGCTTACGAAACTTTGTTGGATCACTAAGTTTGGTTCCCGTGTTGATGGTGAGTTTTGGAGATGTTGCCATGGGAGTGGAGACTGGTTTAGCATCCTGCATCATATGATTGTGGAGAAGATCAACTATATATTTCCTCTGGCTGAGATGCAGACCCTGTGGAGTGCGATGAGCTTCGAGGCCTAGGAAGTAGTTGAGTTCCTCAGGGTCTTTAATTGAAAACCGATCAGCAAGCATCTTGAGAGTCTCTTGGATCAGACTAGGATTGTTCCCTGTGATTAAGATGTCATCAACATAGACCATAAGATAGACATGATCGTTGCCACGCTGAAGGACAAACATCGATGCGTCAGCCAAGGAGTTGATAACCAACGCTGAGAAGATAGGTTTTAAGCTCGGTGTACCACGCTCGAGGAGCCTGTTTAAGGCCATAGATGGCTTTGCGTAGCCTGCATACATGAGTAGGAAAATCAGTATCAACAAAACCCGGAGGTTGAGACATGTACACTTATATACTCGGTTTTTGTCTATATTTTATTATCGTCTTTT
>OVAU01004413.1:0-10114 GCA_900406315.1 Biscutella laevigata subsp. laevigata | reverse complement strand
GATTTAAAGGTTAGTTTCTTAAAAGTGATCATTAAATAATAGAGATATTTTGTAAAATACTTACTTTTGAGATATTAATGTAATTCGGGAAATCATAATCTTTTTGGTAGACAACAAGATTTTAAAACCAATCTATAAACTGGAGAGACGAACAGATGAAGATAAATCATCATGAATATTGGTTGATCAAAGGATTAAGCTATAATAAAAGAAAACAAACAAATTATGTAAAAGGAAAACATAAAACAAAATCACATCATCTTTACTGATCCCTCCATGCTTATTTATCCCTACTTCACTGCTCTTTTTTCTTGATGAAGCAAATCAAATCTTGCAAGAACGGTAACGTACTCTTAGAAGATCTCATCGAGCTTTGCAACGACAAAACCAATACAATTAAAACTTTCTCAGCTTATCAAATCCTCAAAGCCACCACTAACTTCAGTGAGAGCAATCACCTGGATCGATTCAAGTTCGTATGCTCGAAAACTGACATGTCTTTATCAAAACAGCCCTATGGAAACTATTTAAATCTGATACTTTACAAAAGATTTGCCGTGACATATATAGGAGTCTCATCAATGATAAGTGGTCACAAGAATTTCATCAAACAGTTTGAACATCCGATCTTAGTTTGCGATTGCGGGTTTTTATCTTCACATGGATATTAACCCATCCAACATTTTCTTGGATTCAAGTGGGACAGCAGTTCTTATGATTTGAGCTTAGAAGAATTGAGAGATGGACGTAAAGTGGCTTTTGTAAGCTTGGTTGGGTTAATTTGTAATATTAAATAAGTTGTGGATCAAATTGTAGTATCTAAAATATGGATATGGTAGATTTATTGGGTCAATCTATATATATTAATAATCTAAAATAGGGGCGGAAATTTGAAATATGAGAGTAACTTCCGAAGAAGAAGAAGAAAGAACAAATCAAGTCTTCTCCTCTCCAAAGTCAAACTCTGTCTCTCTCCGAAAGTCATCTAATGGGCAAGAACAAGAAGAAGACAAGTTCCGTTTTGAAGAACGGAGGTATTCTATTGGAGGAGCTAATCACTTCGTTCGACGGAAAAACCAATCCGATTCGTTACTTCTCATCCGATCAGATCCTCAAAGCAACCGACAATTTCTCTGAGAGTCGACTTATCCCCAGTTGGGGTTACCCCAAATGGTACAGAGGCGTAATCAAAGACAGACCCGTTTCGATTAAGAAATGGTTGAGTCTGAGTCTCTCAAACTTGACAGAAGCGTGTCGCGATATCTCCGTGTCTTCTCAGATGAGCGCACACAGGAATTCTCTTAAGCTTATAGGTTGTTGTTTGGAATTTGATGTTCCGGCTTTAGTTTGGGAATACACAGAACACGGACACCTAAATAGTGATGGACGGATCTCAAGTGGAGAGGTTTTGCCATGGAAAGTTAGACTGAAGATTTTGAAAGAGATAGCGACTGTTGTAACTTATCTTCACACGGCGTTTCCTAAGGCAATAATCCACCGGAAAATAAATCCGACTAATATATTCATTGACAGGAATTGGACGGCGAAGCTTTCTGATTTCGGGTTATGTGTTGCAATACCAGAAGGAGAACTATATGTAGAAGCTTGTGTGAGAGGGATTGTTGGATTTGTTGATCCAGATTATATCTGTACCATGAAAGTTACAGAGAAGGCTGATATTTATAGCTTCGGAGTTGTGATGTTGGTTTTGCTGTCTGGAAGACCTGCTGTGTTCTATGGACCAGACCAAACTCCTATGTTGCTTAAAGAGCATGTGTTTGAGGTAATGGAGAAAGGTAGTTTTTTTGAAGAGGTTGTTGATAAAGAGATATGGAATGCTCCAGGTGATGATATGGTTTCGAGACGCTTACAGATTGAAGCATTTCTTAGATTAGCGTTGAGATGTGTAAGATACGAGAGAGAGGATACATTGAGTAGTATGATTGAAGTTGCTAAAGAGCTCAAACTTATTGAGAAACTCTCTTAGTCCTCCTTCTCTGTTATTTTCTTTATTCTTGCAAGATTGTTTAACACCCCTGACAATGTTGTCATGTATCAACGTGTTTGATTTCTTGTGTTCATTTTATTGATTGATTCATTATCAAAATTGCAAATGGAAGGAAATCTAGAGATTGTAAGTTGTGCAACATACAATCTTTGGAAGTTCATTATTCTTGAATATTGGAAGATTGTTAACCTTTGACATTGTTGTCATGTCTCAAACGTTTTTGATTTCTTGCATTACTATCTCTCTCTCGAATACTAAGTTCATTTTCTTGACTGATTCATTGTCGAATAACGAACGATATCATCTGGGGAAAGAACTTTGTCTCTTAGTACAACTCTTGGTCGCTCTCTTAGTACAACTCTTGGTCGCTCTGAGAAATATGAGGATGATGACAAATAACAAGAGAGATGCAAACGGTTTGACTTAGCTTCACACATTACTCTCAAGAGTTTTGCTGTGTGCCTAAAGTTATTTGGTATACCTGCAACTGTATTCTCAATTCTTTCAGGAGAGACTATTGTTTATGGTGACGACACATTGCAGAAATAGACATTGTACATCATGACACATTGCAGAATTACCATGACTTTAGGCATGATGTGTGTTGCTTACCAGTCATCGATCCTGAGTACCATCAGTTGACCATTGGACATAAGCTTGAACTATTGAAGTGGCGGGTTGAGCCAGGCCCTTACAGTAGTGCAACGCATGGGCGACTCATGAAGATCTCGATAGCAAGCTATCTTGATGGATCTTCACCCTTAAAAAATAGAGTTAATATCGTGTAAGCCGATGGCCCACATATCAGATATTAAACTGATAAGAACAGATACTACACTTGATCTTAGCCAAAAGGCCGAGAAAGGTATGAGTTCAACATCAAGCTCAGCTTCTTTTTTATAACACAAAGTTTATGAGTAACTCTTCTTATCTAATCGATGTGGGAGTTCAAAAGTAACCATTTTTATATATCTTTTCCTCTTCAAGCAACAATACGCTTATTTATCTCTCTATCTTTTCTGCCGTTGATAACTGAACCACGTAAATTTTGTAACATACATCTCCTGAGAAACTTTATCTAAAAAAGAAAACTTAAAAGAAACTTATTCAGAAGCAAAACAAAATGGAAGAATCTAACATTTTGTTCAGTTTAATTGTATTGATGCTGATTCCATTGAGTTCATCATGACAGACCGGATCGATATATCAAAATTAGGACACTTTCCTCTAAAAGTTATGTTCGGAAATTTCTGCAGCCAGAACAGAGTTTCTGCTACATCCTAAATTTTCTCATTCGATTCCGTCTAAAAGCTATGGTGATGAATCGTCTCAGGCTTCATAACCAAACAAAAATGAAACAATGGAAAGAAACTTGTCTCTGACCAGAACAATACATTAAACCCTCTGACTATTTACTATTACTAATGTAAAGTTGAAACCTGAATGTAGATGTGTAGTTACCGGACACGGACAAGGTCATAATATAACTAAAATTCACAAAAGAACAGAAACAGATAACTAAAGGATTGTAGACAAAGTCTTGTGAAACATCAACAAAAATTTTAGTTGATTTTACTGACTAAAATGTTAAATTCTTCCATTTGGTTTTGCTTGCGAAGAAGTTTCTTTTAAGTAAAAGAAGTTTCTTCTGAAAAATCTAAGAGACTTCTTAACAACCTAGAATGTGTATTTTGGGTAATTTTTCCGAAGATTTGTGAAATGCTAGAATTTTAAGAAATTATGTTGATTTATTGGATAAAATTTCATAAAAATTAATAGACTTTGTGAAATGCTAGAATTTTGTATTTTCAGAAATTATGTTGATTTTGTGGTTAATAATTCATAAAAAATATAAATTTTGTAAAATGGTAGAATTTTGTATTTGAGATATTTCGTAAAACACTAGAATTTTGAGAAATTATATTGATTTTGTGAATATTTTCTTATTAAAATTAAGAGATTTTTTAATCGTTAGAATTTTGTATGTTATAAAAATAGGTTTTTAGTGGATAATAGTCCATAAAAGCCTAGAGAGTTTGTAAAACGTTAGAATTTATAATTTGGCAAATTATGTTGATTTTGTGTAGAGGTGTCAATTCGGGTTGACCCGTACCCAAATGGCTCAACCTACTGTGGACACTTTTTGTTGCGGATGATGGCGGGGTTTCCCGTGCGGACCACGGTCTACAAAAAGATGTCCAAACACAACCTGCATAGTCCAATTAATAAGCGGATTGGCCTGCGGGTTTAGTGACCTGAAAATGATGAATTTTTTTATACAATTTCTTGTTGATTCGTTATGGAACCATACTACAATTACTTTGATTTATATATGTCTGCTATTTTTTTCAAATTTCATTAACCCATTTAAATCTCAAAATTCTTCTTCAAACAACACCGATTAAAAAAAGTTATAGCTTTATCTGAAGCTCTAGAGGTGTCAAATGGGTTGAGACGCACCCACATGGCCAAACCGAAGCGAACATTTTTTATGTTAAACTGTTGCGGGTTTGTTTGCGCAGACATCGAGTTACAAATGTCGAAAATATTGATTATAGTCGTTGTTTAAGAGATTTTTGTTCTTGATTTTATCAATTTTTGCATCATTATCGTTAACATATTTTTGAAGATCCATTAAAGTCTTCTCTGTTCATGTTCAGCGTCTACAACTTATTGAGAGTTAAAATCTCATGTTTACAAGTTGTTATAATCATCTAAATCCTACTAATATATAAGAAAATATGAATAAAATCTAAACTCAAAATGCATAAAAGCAATGATATACTTATTGAAGATACTGAAATTTATAAAAAAAATTAGATAGTTCATATTTCCAAAACTTTGATTATAATTAGGCATATGACTATAGCCATGACAATCTAGAGATTTGAGGATAATAGTCTACATAAGCTTATAAATTTTGTAACATGCTAGATTGTTGTATTACTAGTTTTTACTATCCACCGTTTTGCATCATATGGGTATGATGCATCTACTAAGTCGTATTTTTATGCAAAGAATGTTGATAAATTTCAAAAGTATTACATGAAAAAACAATAACCTCTAAAAGTAATGCATATATCTGTGATGCTCGTGTTATTACATAAAAGGGTATACTAGTGATATTCTTACAAAATATTAATATTAATTTATTACATCAATTAATCTTCCTCTGATTTGATGTATTGTGCAATTTTCTCTACATTATTTGGTGATAGTGTTACTTCTCTGACTCTTTTTTGTATTTTAGGTATAATATAAAGAAACTATTGTAGCAATCATTTTGAGAAGACACACGAGTATACCATAATATAGCCCTCTAAAGTCCAAAATTAGGTGAAAAAAATATCTATGGGTTGTTGAGAAGGCACAGTGAAATTGTCCTTTAGATATGTTTTTCTTCAAGTTTGTTCGATCCTCCTTTAGCTAATATGATTATGACAATATATACCTAAATTTACAAGTTTAAAAGCTAGAAATTCTGTTTAATAATGCATTTATTGGTGTTATTTAGTTTATAACATCATTTAGTTTATAACTAAGTATTCCATCTGTTTAGGGGGAAAAAAAAATTCATTTAAATAGCAAAAAAAAAAAGAATCATTTCACTTTTAATATGTTAGTATTTTAAATAAAAGTTGTATTTTATTTTTAGTTACCATTAACGTTTATTTTTGTATTGGTTAAGTTTTGATTTGATAGATTATAAATGCTATTTTTTATTTTAAAATAAAAATATATTTCTTAAAAATTTGTACATAAAAACTTCAAACATAATAACCGAGAGAATATTAGCTAGGTGTACGAAACGCACTGATACTAATATATGTATATATATATATATAGTATGTTACTATTTGATTAATATATATATATATATATATATTAATGGTTGTAAATTTTGTTCACTCAATTTATAAATTATTTAATGTAAACAAGCTCTTAAATTTCCAGTCCAGCTATTATTTTCATGTATTTTTATCCTCCATTAGTTTGTTTTTAAATCTTCTGAAGATTGGGCGTAATAAAAAAATTAGGCAAGTAATTGGACAGAATTACCAAACACTAATCATAAAACTCACAACTTAACTACATGTGCCCAACTAATTGGACACCAATAATTATTACTTTTACAATATCAAATTTGTTTCACTAAGAACCCCCAAAGTTTCAACTTCTCACACATTACTCCCAAAACATTCAACATACACATTTCCTCACCCTTGTTGTCATAACATCACCTATCTAAGATTTTACAACATCATGATTATGAATTACAAAAATCTAATGTTTCAATTCACAAACCCCTTTCTAACATATCTTGAAATCTTCGGTACGATTCGACTTTTTCGAGCAAGAACTTCTCATGGCAATTAGCAATGAACATATCTGCTAAATGATCAATGTCATCATCTTTGATCTCTTCTACATCTTCAACTTCCTTCTGTTCAAGCCACTCTAGGTAGCCAGAGAGCTCATGAGATTCTTCATCAGTTTCACCATTGATGTGATAAGGTTGAGGGACAGGGACTACATGAGAGGAACACCAATTGTAATGTAATCTGAAAGATCCGAAGAAGATCTTGCGTTGATTCTTTGAAGCTTTTGTTGGAAAAAACATCATGAGTTTTCGTTTCTTGTTGTTGTGTTTTGAGATCTCTAGAAAGATTGATTTGGCTCTAGAGAGAACTCTTAGGAAACGATAGAGAGGGTGAGCTAGGAGATTTTGGATTAGGGTTTTGAGTTTCATTGATGATGAAGCAGAAGAAGATGATGATGATGATGATTTGAGCTGCATGATTCAAGAAAGAGACTCTTTCTCACACTTATTGTGTTTTTTTTTTTCTTGTGTGCATTAAAAGTGATCAACACTCGTGAGACTTTATAAAGGATTTTCTTGACTTTTTTGCCCCTCATTTTCGTGTTATCTTGTGAATACAAGTTTTGCACTAGTGGGCATTTTCGTAATTTGGTTATTGTCTTCCTTGTGTACAGTCTTAGTAATTATTATATTTTTATTTTTGTAATGTGGATGTAAAATTCCATAGATATTTCCACGAAGTTAAATACAAATAATTTCATAGATTTATAGTTATTTTTATGACTACGTTATTTACATTGCAATTTCCTTTAGAAAAAAGTTGTTATAGACTTATATCGATTAGGATAGACACCAAATAGATTAGATTGTGAACCAAAAATATTCTTTTTGTTTTCTAATTTATATAATAATCAAATAGACATTTCACTTCTATGTAAATAATTAAGAGATTAATTTAACTAATTATATATTTTAATTATAAAATATTCAATTTTAAATATAGTATTTTGATAATGTGTGTGATATTAATCAAAATAATTATGAGTAAATGCTTTTAAAATATAGTTACATAATTTATATATTTATAAATGATAAATAAGATTTTGGGGTTGATTGGCAAATAGACTTTAAAGACTTTATTTTAGTTTATTTCTAATATTATAATTTATGTAGATTTATATATATATATATACACGTATATTATGCTGCCTTCTTTATATATTATAGATAAAATAATACTTAATTTGTGTGTATTGGGAAAAGTTGAAACTAATTAAAACATTGCGTAAGATTAAGGAAACCAAACACTTTCTATGTTTATTTGTCGCTTTGTTTTGTAATCTCAGATTCGTCACTTAATGTTTCACTTCTGTTAATCATTAATTTATTAAAACGCAGACAACTTTCTGAAGATTCTACACTTAAATTAATATTACATAATTAGATAAGCTAAGATCACGAAATGTGTTTGGTAATTTAAATAATACCAAAACACCAACCTACAACTTCTCTTGAATCATAATTTTTATACACTCTTCTTAACTTCAACCATATTCTCACATTTCCTAAACTTAGATCGGATCCATAATATAACTTATTATTATATTAGAATATTTCACATTTTTCAAAATGTTCACTTTTATTTTTTTTTATACTTTCTCTGTTTATAATAAGTGATATTTTAGCTAATTTTTTTATATGATGTGATGTTTTTTTATTTTCAGTATAAAATTAATTGTTTTTAATTAAACATCATTTTAGTTATTATTTATTGTTTTATAGGTTAAATTGTGATTAAGTAAATGATAAACTATATTTTATTTTGAAAAGATAAAAAAAAAATTGCTTTTTTTTATCTGTGTAAAATCCTTAAACTGATGGGAGTAGTGAATAGACCACATAAACAAATTTTGGGACATTAACCTAATTCGTTTTCATCCAATTTGTAATTAATTAGGATATAAGTATTGATTAATAATAATTATTGGCTGGTGTTCATTTGGATCTACGAAGTGAAAAAATTTAGGCAATATAATCAAATGCAAATTAGGCCAGAAGGTCATTGTCGTCATGGAATCTTGGACCATTTATCAGGAATTTTTAGGGTTTTTAAAACCAAACAAATCCCAATAACCACATGTCTTCTATAATTACTCGAGTATATATGTATTAGTTAATTAGTAATCATATGAGTATTTTATTAAATTAAGGAAAATTTCAACAAAATTCAATAATCATAGGAGTATTTTCTTAGAAAAAAACAAGTTCAATAATCATTTCTTTTACTATGATTTTTTCAGTTTATTTTTTTATTTGGAGTAATTACGTGTGGGAAAATAATAATAGAATAGGCGTTTTTGTGTGTGGATTTGAAGTGTGTTACGATATCTTTAATTCGAATAATACTTACGAAATTTAGATCATTATTTAGTTTGTGGAAAATAAAATAAGTATTTTGTCAGTAGTTATATAATTTTTCAAAGAGCCGTGAACGGCGCTTGAGGCTTAAGCTTCGCTGAAAACATCAAAGACCGAGGATATATAAAAACAAATCCAGTGCGACTCTGATCTAAATATAACATTATAATATATACTTTTGATATATATCTAAATATATATATATATATTTTTTTTTAAATTAGAAACAAGATTTTCAGTTGATCGGCCACCTGAATCCATGGAGTTAGTTCTTGTCTTTTTTTGGATTTAATCTTACACGAAGAGACAGACCGAAATAAATATATGAAAATATCAAATATAGTTTATAGTGTGTTTTAAATATAACTAGAATTTTACCCACACAATTGTTGTGTGGATGATTATTTTCAAATTATAATTTTGTGATATTTTTAACTTTGTAATTCTTAATATTTTTAAATTTAAATGTTTGATATTCAATGAATATTAATTAAATTTTTATAAATATTATACAAAATTGAAAATTATATTTTTTTTGTATTGAACAATAATTAGAATTGATCTCATGTTAATCACGGTTACTTTTTATTTTGTAATTAACAATATAAATAATTAAAATATTTAAAATATATTTTCTGTTCTTTTAAAGTGATTATTAAGATGAAATTTGAATATGAATTTTAATATGGAAAAAAATTATATATAATAGAAGATTAATGAAAAGGTAAATAAAACTTTTTTCTTATATTTATTTGCTTAGAGTTATTAAATTATTAAATATTTTTTTAAAAATTTATTTAAATATAGAATTTCGTTTTTTACACTGGACAAGTAATATACTATTAATGAAAATGTGAATAGAAATAATATCCCTATTGAATATTTATTGGTTTGTGGTTATTAAGTTATTAAATTATTAAATATTTCTTTAAAAATCGACAAATATAGATTTTCTATTATTTGATGTGGAATTTAAATTTGAATGTTAACATGGATCAAAAAGTCTAAAAATACAATAGAAGATTAATGATTTCATGTGGAATTTAAATTTGAATTTTAATGCATATCATGAATATTAATCTAATATTAACGAAAAATGAAAATATAGAGAATCTTTCTTAGCATATTTATAGTCTTATAGTTCTTGAATCATTAGATATTATTTTATTTTAAATATATATTTTCTATTATCACGTGAATATGTGAATATAGATGTTAATCATTAAATATTTTTTAAAAATATTGTAATATATTATTGTAGAGAATTAATATTATTGTTACGGAATATTTCTCTGGTCATTAAATGAAACAGTTCATTATAACTTATTAAGTAGATAAACCATGTTTTAATAGAATACTAGAATTGA
>OVAU01004412.1:0-10114 GCA_900406315.1 Biscutella laevigata subsp. laevigata | reverse complement strand
GATTGGGCCTTCTTACTCTGGTGGGCCTTGCATCTTCTTCTTTGGCCCTTGCTTGATCCATAGCTTCTTGGGCCTCCATATCTTTGACTTCATTTGTGCTTCTATCACAGAGCATTCGATTCTTGTGGATCAAAATTAAAAGCTTCAACAACTAAGTTTTGATCTTTCCAAGATGATTATTGGTGTTGAAGAGGAGAAAGAAGGAGAAGATGACGATGAAGATGAAGTGTGGTGGAGTTTTGCTCACGTTAGTTTTTAACTAAAAGTTGGATTTTGTTTTTTTAATGGTTTTCTTTTTTTTTCCATGGTTTTAAGTATTTTTTCAGTCTTTAATAATTCTAAAGGTTTGAGTTCTTTGTTAGTTATTTCTTAGAGATTTATTCTTAAGTTTAGAATTTCTCATAGTTTGGGTTGTTCTGAGTTTTCCTATATGAGGGTGTTTAATTGAGGTTTAGGGAGTTCAAGTAGAACGCTCATGATTTAGCGCCACGAGATGTTATTATTCCCTTAATTTTAAAGACCAGAGACGAGCTGAAGTTTCATCCCTATCTTCAAGATTGAAGTTTGTCCCAGAGGAGTTTGTTGACTTGTTTTGTCCGTCCTCGACAAGTTGTCCACACCAAAGATGTAGAAGTTCTTTATCGTTAGGATATTCCTATAGTTTAGGAGTATCTACTTAAGATTTCCTATCGATTAAACCTACTTTGAGTTGTATAAATACTTCTCTTAAGATCTTTAATAAAATCAAGTCAGTTTATCAAACTATTCTTCAGAATGAAACGTAGAGTTTGTGCTACAAGTTGTTCATTCCTTCACCAACGACAAGAGGAAGATGATTGCTGACACGTGATTGCACGTGAATACATAAAACGGTGCGTTTGACATCAAAACGACCGATGCATGTTGATGATAAGCCGCGTTTACTCAAGAGTCTAAAAAGCTCAGGAACCTATCTCCCATATTAATGCAAGTCTAGGTTTTGGTAAATTAACCGGAATTCTCGAATTGAAATCGAACCAAAATCAGGAAAAAATTCAAATGGATAGTAAATTTCATTATCCAAATAATCGAAATTAAATTTAAACCGAATAGAAGAAATGAATATTCGAAATATCTAAATCTAAGGCTAAATAATAAATATTTATCAGTATTTTTAAATATTTGATATATTTTTAGTAGTATTATTATTTTTAGATATTTATTATTTTATTGTATCATTCATAATCTTTATTTACTAGAAAATTTTGAAAATTTATAATTATTTTTCCATTTTCAATATTAATTTTTAATTTGAAGTATTAATTTTAATATATTTAATATATAATTTTGGATATTTGAATTCGAACCAAACCCGCTTATATCCGAACCGAATCCGAACGAAAAGAATTAATCGAATAGATTTTATAAACCTAATTCATAAAAACCGATAATCAAACGGTTATTATCCGAATTCGAATGGATATCCAAACGTCTATCTCTAATCCTGTAAACAATAACTTATTATAAATTCAAAAATAAAACAGGAAACTTTAGAATGATGAAGATTCTAAGGGATTACGCAAGGAAATTAAAAAGAGAAACCTTTATAACGAAAATGATAATGAAAGTCTCCCCACGTTCTTATTTTATTTAGGATCTGATGATATTGAGAGTATCACATTTAATGCAAAACCGTATAACATAAGCTACGGAGACTTTTGATCCCATACTTCTCACTTACTCAACCCCATCTCCTTATCCTATCATCTCAACCGTCTATTTTCCTGAAGCATATTCATCTGTACGGTTCACGTCTCTTCTGGTTTTAGAGGCACCGAGTCACACGGACACTAACGAATTTTGTATTTATTTTTGTCTCATTACAGTATACAAAGCTTCACAATTTGGTTTAGTTTTATATGTAAACGGATTGGTTTTCGATTTTTGACTAAGAAAGGGAATATAAAAGTGAGAGAAAGCAAAATTGTTAGGGTTTCTGAGATTTGAACAAAGATGTTTATGTAAGAAGGATTGTGCTAATTAGCAATCACCGCTCCTGTCAAACTCTACATCGTTTCTTTGTGGTATTCTTCTCTCAGTTTTGATTCTTTGGATTTTCTTTTCTTGTTTAGAAGCTATTTCTAGTGATGTGATATAGCGGAATCTTCGTATCGAGCTAGGGTTTTGTTTCTGTTAATTTAGATGGCTTGTCCTATTAAGCTTTTGGATTAATTCATGAAAGGTTGCAGTAGAATAGTTTCCTCTTTTGGAAGTTAAAAGCATGGTTTTGGAATTTTGTTTTGGCCAGATTATTCATCTACAGTTTCTATAGTATTCGCTTCAGCTAAAACTCATAGTATTTTGCTTTCATTTCAGCTCAAATATTTGCGAGGGGAAGTTTTTAGCGGCATTTCCTACAATCTCTGAAGCTATTTTGCATCTCTAGAGTTTGTGGTTCATTATGTTTGAGAATGTCAACTTCTTCTTACAGGTAAGGTAATTTGAAGGCCTGTCGTTGTTGTTGTGATGGATAGAAACAATCTACAGCATCCGTTCCAGCAACAATCCATGGAACCTGGATATGTTAATGACTCTGCCCCTCAAGCATTTACGCCTGATCAATCAGGCAACATGTATGCAAATGTCCGACCTCCCAATTCAAATGTTGCATATGTTAATCCGGTGCTTCATTACTCCATACAAACTGGAGAGGAATTTGCTCTTGAGTTTCTACGTGATCGGGCGATTTCTCAAAGGTCTGCAATCCCCAATTTAGCTGGTGACATGGTTGGAAATGGAATGAGGGAGTACGAGAGAACAGATTTTCCGCTTCAGGAGTTTGGAAATAAACTCGGGCATATCCATTCAGCACCAGAAGCTTCATTATGTCAAGATAGAAGTTTAGGAAGTTTTCATGGATATGCATCATCTTCAAACTCGGGTAGTTTAACAGCTAAGGTTAAAGTCATGTGTAGCTTTGGTGGGAAAATCCTTCCTCGCCCAGGTGATTCAAAGCTTAGATATGTTGGAGGCGAAACACACATAATTTCCATAAGAAAGGACATATCTTGGCAGGAGCTCAGGCAAAAAGTTCTTGAAGTCTACTACCGGACTCATGTTGTGAAGTATCAACTTCCTGGTGAAGATCTTGACGCCTTGGTGTCTGTATCATGTGATGAAGATCTCCAGAATATGATGGAGGAATATAATGAGATGGAAAACCGTGGGGGTTCGCAAAAGCTTAGAATGTTTCTTTTCTCCGTCAGTGATTTGGATGGTTCTCTTTTAGGAGTTAAGCAAACCGATGTTGACTCTGAGTTTCAGTATGTTGTGGCTATAAATGATATGGACATTGGATCAAGAAGCAACTCAACCCTCAATGGATTGGACAGCCCTTCTGCAAACAATTCACCTGAGCTGGATGTCAGGAACACCGAAGGGATCAATGGTGTTGGCCCTTCACAGTTAACGGGGGTTGATTTCCAACAATCCTCTATGCAGTATTCTGAGTCTGCGCCACAAAGCTCCTTGCTACAGTATCCTCAATCTATTCCACAAAATGCTGCATTTCAGTTTCAGCAAGCTGTTCCGCCAAGTCCTACTCTTCAGTATGCCCAGTCCATTTCGCCAAGTCCTACTCTTCAGTATGCCCAGTCCATTTCGCCAAGTCCTACTCTTCAGTATGCCCAGTCCATTTCGCCAAGTCCTACTCTTCAGTATGCCCAGTCCATTTCGCCAAGTCCTACTCTTCAGTATGCCCAGTCCATTTCGCCAAGTCCTACTCTTCAGTATGCCCAGTCCATTTCGCCAAGTCCTACTCTTCAGTATGCCCAGTCCATTTCGCCAAGTCCTACTCTTCAGTATGCCCAGTCCATTTCGCCAAGTCCTACTCTTCAGTATGCCCAGTCCATTTCGCCAAGTCCTACTCTTCAGTATGCCCAGTCCATTTCGCCAAGTCCTACTCTTCAGTATGCCCAGTCCATTTCGCCAAGTCCTACTCTTCCGTATGCCCAGTCCATTCCGCCAAGTTCCTCTCTTCAATATCCCCAACCTATTCTACCAAGTTCCGCTCTTCAGTATCCACAATCTATTTCATCTGGCTCCTATGGAATAGACCCACAATATTATGAAGAAAGACAGCAGTTTCCAGTGCATCACGAAGGCAGTTCTTCCAATTACTCTATTTCCGTGCCTTTCCAAGGGCAGCCATACCTTCACCCTGGCATCACACAGCAAAACGCACCAGTGCAGGTAGAGGAGCCAAACATAAAACTTGAGATGAAAGTTCGTGAGCATGTAGAGCCTGAAAATCGTCAAAATTTGGCTAATGATCACCAAAATCCTCCGCAAGCGGATGATACTGAGGTTAAGAATCACTGTCAAGTTCGGGAGGCATCAGCTGCAACAGCTGTACCTAGCCAGGATGCTTCACATATGTTACCCCCAAGAAGAGACACAAGACAGAACAATCCTGTGAAGCCTTCTACGTACCGTGACACTGTTATTACTGAGCAGGCTTCTGTATCTGGTGAAGATGATCAGCTTTCAACATCAAGTGGTACTTGTGGTCTTGGTCATACTGACTCTGAGTCAAATTTAATTGATCTTGATTATCCGGAACCTTTACCGCCCACACGGGTATATCGTTCGGAAAGGATACCTCGTGAACAGTTAGAAATGCTAAACCGCTTATCAAAGTCCGATGATTCTCTAGGTGCTCAGTTCTTAATGTCTCATTCACAAGCTAGCACTGGACAGCAAGATCCAGCAAAAGAAGCAGAGGGTAATTCACATGAAGATTCCCATGTTGTTAATGAAACAATATCTGAAAAAGTAGAGGCGTCAAATGAAACCTTGGACAAAAGAGCGGTCAGTGGTGGAGGTATTGAGACTGAAGCTCCTAAACTGACCCATGTAGACACAGCCATAAGTCATCCTATCCTTGAAAATCAAGGTTCATCTGGCGTTCTTATTGATATCAATGACCGTTTCCCTCAGGATTTCCTTTCTGAAATATTCGCCAAGGCACTGTCTGAGGATACGACGCCAGCTGTCAATCAATATCAGCATGATGGAGCTGGTGTTAGCTTGAATGTAGAGAATCAGGATCCTAAAAATTGGTCGTATTTTCGGAATTTGGCGGATGAACAGTTTAGCGGTAGAGATGTTTCTTATATTGACCGAACCCCTGGCTTTCCATCTGACATGGAAGATGGAGGAGAGATTAGCAAATTGCATCACGTCGCTCCACTGACTAAAGATGGCATTTCAACACAAAACTGTGTGGATCCTAGTGCAGGTGTACAGCTGAAGCCCACAGAGAGTGAGGAGTTTGGCGATATGGTGGAGAATCTAAGGGCGCCAAACTATGAACATGAGGTATAAGATTCTGGTAGATTGGATATCACAGATCCAAAACCATGAGTGTACTAATGCAAATAAATGCTTGGTAGGATGAAAAGACAGAAACAAGGAATGGTGGACTTCCTCCACTTGGCCCGTCTCTGACAGATTACGACACAAGTGGCTTGCAGGTATGGTGGTCTTACACCTGACAGAACTCCAACTTATCTTGAATTCGAAAAGCATACTACTATTATCTTTGCAGTTTCAGATTGTTGAATTTTAACCCCTCTTTGTCATATAAAATAATTTTTCTGCTTCGTCTCTGATTCTTATATTTCTAAATGTCTCCAGATCATTATGAATGAAGATCTCGAGGAGCTAAAGGAGCTTGGTTCTGGCACATTCGGTACAGTGTATCATGGGAAATGGAGAGGTTCTGATGTCGCAATCAAGAGGATAAAGAAGAGTTGCTTTGCTGGCCGATCATCTGAGCAAGAGAGATTAGTGAGTGTTTCTGCAGTTTCCTTTTAGCGTATGATTAAATGACTACGGAATAATAGCAGTTATAAATTGTTCACCATGGGGAGCTTATGAAAACCATTCTTATTCCATAGACTGGTGAATTCTGGGGAGAAGCTGAAATTCTTTCAAAGCTTCATCATCCAAACGTGGTTGCATTTTATGGTGTTGTGAAAGACGGACCTGGTGGTACTTTGGCTACTGTAGCAGAGTATATGGTTGATGGTTCTCTGAGACATGTCCTACTCAGAAAAGATAGGTACAACAATCTCTTAAAACACTAGCATGTTTTCCGATTTGATGAACGATTAAAGATTCTTTGCTTTTGATTATAATATTTTCAGACATCTTGATCGCCGTAAGAGACTAATCATTGCCATGGATGCTGCATTTGGTATGGAATATTTACACTCCAAAAACATTGTTCACTTCGATTTGAAGTGTGACAATTTACTTGTGAACCTCAAAGACCCTTCTCGCCCAATCTGCAAGGTAAATTTCATGAATCTTTTGTCTTCAAACAAAATTACATTTTGTGACTTTTAACTCTCTCCAATTGTTTTGTTCTTCCGGAAGGTTGGTGATTTTGGTTTATCGAAAATCAAAAGAAATACATTGGTATCGGGTGGTGTACGTGGAACACTACCATGGATGGCGCCAGAGCTTCTAAATGGTAGCAGTAGCAAAGTTTCAGAGAAGGTAAAATAAGATGTTTCATAGTGAATGTAAATAATCCAGTGCGAAACCATACCAGAGTTATTGCTCTTTTCCCGCAGGTCGATGTCTTCTCTTTCGCTATAGTCTTGTGGGAGATTCTAACTGGAGAGGAACCATATGCTAATATGCATTATGGTGCCATAATAGGTGCGTATTTACCTACCTAGGACTCTTGGTTTTGTCTGCCCAATCTGGTTTTCTGTTCGGATTTTTTGACTATATGGAATCAAGAAACTGATTACCATTCGGCTCAGTTTGAAATCTTGGTTGACTTAACCTGATTGGACACGACTATGTCTTAACCGCCCGTAAAATGTATTGGTTAAGTGCAGGTGGGATAGTGAACAACACACTGAGGCCGACCATACCAAGTTACTGTGACTCGGACTGGAGAATATTGATGGAGGAATGTTGGGCGCCTAATCCGACGGCACGGCCATCCTTCACGGAGATAGCAGGTAGGTTGCGTGTGATGTCAACTGCAGCAACTTCGAACCAAACCAAACCACCAGCTCACAGCAAGGCTTCAAAGTAAAACAGAATGTCTTCATTATTTATAAGTTTATAAAGTGAACACGCTTTTAACTGTTTTGTGTTTTTGGGTCAGGAGGGAGATATTTGTTGACCCTTTTTTCACCGAAACAAAATAAATAATAAAATTTGTGTTGAGTTCGTTGTATTAATAGTTGAAATTGAAAATGTTACTTTATTGGTATTATTACTGTGCGAGGAGTTATGATTGATACACATGTTTTCTTACCATGCCATTTAAGAACAAAAACACTCGAGATTCAAGACGAGTAATAAACATGGATATTTGTCTAATTAAAATTGTTTCCTGAGTACAACTTTTTATCGACATATGAATTTTTAATTTTGGAGGATGAATGAGAGGAGATGGGAATGTTTGTTCTACAGAAAAATGTTTACCCATGAATCATCTGGTATATCTGGAAGATAAAAAATGAGAAGATATCTCTTTGAATTGCTATATCACAAGACCAAATTTGGAAAATAGCTGATCAAAAGAAGAGCGAAATTGGGATACTTGACCTTGTTAACAAACTAGACATAACTTGCCCGCCTAGGAACCTCATAGCATGATTTGTCAGATTGATGCATCATGGATCAATTATAGACAGGTTAGTGGTTTTAAGTGCTATCTAAGGGATAATATGAGAGACATTAGTGCCTGAACCAGAATTTGTTTACCGGGTGAGAAAATCCTAGAAATGGAGTTTGTTTGACAAACAAAATAAAAATGAACATGGATTCTCAGAGGTTCGCTGTTCCGAATGCAGCCAACGGTACAAAACTGGAGGATGATTTGAGTCGTCAATTTTCTTCTACAGATTTTTGCCTTTTGCTCCGTTTCTTGAGTAACCCTTTATCTGCAAGGGTTCTACGTTTCTGTTTCTTCCGGTCTTTGACCTTGTCTTCGAATCCATCGTCTAACATCTTCATCATAGCCACTCTTTTGGCTTTTGAGACCTGCAGATTGAGTTTTAGAAGTTTGTGTAAGGCGTTTACTTGAAGTTTGGATCAGTAAACATGTCTTGATACATATATTAGCTAATAACAGTTTTTTCTTTCCTTATAAACCAACGTAAACTAAATGCTAACAGTAGACACACGGCGAATAACTTTAAGTGTTGGATAAGACTAAAGACACAGCGAATGTTACCTTTGTGACTTCTAAACTATCGGTGATTTCTCTGTAGTTGTACAGTTCCATCTGTTTTCCAACCTCTGCTTCTATTTCATGGATAAGATTCACATCCGTCTGCAGAATGAATTGTAAGCAAACCATGAATAAGAAACTTAGAGAGTCGAAGTTTCGTGTGGTTCCATGATTTACTACTTTACCTCTGTGATAATGCTTATAGCCAGCCCTCCTCTACCAGCTCTAGCTGTACGTCCAACACGATGAACATAATCCCTCGGATATCTGATGTGAGTCACGTATAGTGTTGGAACCCTAAAAGTACAGTAAACAGAAGATAACGGAAAGATTCACCACATGGTACCTCGGAATGTCATAATTGATTACAAGGTCAACAGTAGGAATGTCTAATCCACGGCTGGCAACATCAGTAGCAAGCAATATCGGTACTTTACCAGACTTGAATCTACTGAGTGCAGTGAGTCGCATAGACTGTGAATTCAGTGAATGCATGGCTGCGTTTTCCACTTCAAGCTCTTCAAGCATAAGACTTAACCTTTGACATGTCCTAGAACATGAAACAGTATTTAATCAGAAACTGCAAATGGAATCACCCGCAACTAGATGAATTCATAAAGCTATGCATATGAGACCTGCAAGTCGAGACAAAAATCATGGCAGATCGAATGCCCTTGTCTTCCATTTGCGATAAGATGTGCACAAGATAGAGTTCTTTGGCATCTCTGTCTAAGAAAATGTACTGCTGCTTAAGAGTATCAACAGTCTTCAACCCTTCATAGGCTTCGTAGAAATAAGCTTTGTTTGAAGAATGTTCGAGCAATGTCTGTAAGTTACTAGTCATTGTAGCAGAGAACAACAATGTTTGCCTAGTTTTAGGAAGACACTGGAAGATTGTCCGCAACTCGTCTTGGAAACCAACATCAAGAACNNNNATCAGCCTCGTCCAGCACTAGGAACTAATTAAACAAACCACACATACACTAAGTAAGGCTAAAAATCTAAATAAACAAACAAAAGCACCAACGTTCATAGCTCAGAGTGTGATTGAAGCAAGAAAGTAGAATGTTCTTTACCTTGGTTCTAGCGAAAACTGGAGGAATATCTGGATTGTTTTCAAGCAAAACCTTAATTCTACCGGGAGTGGTGATGACTATATGAGGTCGTGAAACTAAGCTCCTTGTTTGCGTTAGCATATCCATTCCACCAACGATCACAGAGCAACGAAGATTCAAACATGAACCCAAAGCCTTGAACTGCTCAGCGAGCTGAAAAGCCAGCTCTCTCGTCGGCGTCACCACAAGCGCGAAGACTCCGTAAGGATCTTCAGCGAGTCGGTGAAGTATGGGCAAAGCAAACGCCGCCGTTTTACCACTACCGGTCTGAGCAAGCCCTAAAACATCTCGTCCGCCTAATATCTTGGGAACGCAATGAGTCTGAACTGGAGTGGGTTTACGCATGCCAAGCTCCTTACACGTTTCAATTGCCCAATCGGCTAATCCGAGCCCTTCGAAGGTCGAGGCGGATGTAGTGTCGGAACTAGGGTTAGGACTTGTGAATTTCTCAAATTGAGGAGTATTCTGGTCGGAATCAAGTTTCTGGGATTGAATTCGTTCAAGGGGTTTAGGTTTGTTTCGGAGTTTAGCTAAGATGGTGATTCCCCCTTCTTCCTCCGACGTTGGTTCCTCCATTCTCTTCGAATCAGAAGTAAAAGAGTGAAGAATCGACGAAAATAAACTAAGCCAAACAAATCAAAATCGAACAATAAAGTCTTCCGCCGTTCTCAGATTGTTCTTGGACATTTATATACCCGCGTAAACTAGGGGACTACAAATCCGGTTAGCCAAACCCGGATAGTAAACCGGTTTTAAA